>JANSTT010016995.1:0-18877 GCA_026745375.1 Platyura marginata | reverse complement strand
TAATAAATTATTAATTAAATATTTGCGTTTTAAAATTGAAAGTATTAAGTGGTGTCTCAGGAGCCAGGGACATTACATGTTTAACTCTTAACACAAATATTTACAAACAAACAATTCAATTGAAGTTGAAATTACTTTTTCTTAATACGACCATAAAATGAACACTCTAAAATACTTAACGATACAAATAAATCTCTGACCTATTGTAATAACTGTCTTCATCTTTAGCATTACTACAGTATATTTTCGGTGTACCTACTACATCCTACATAGAACTACTACTTATTGGAATAATTCCTCATTTGAATGGAGAGAAAAAAAAAATGTTTGTTGAATGAATGGGTACACTTGGCTGTGGTGAGTGAGGTAGGCTTGGCCCGTTCTTCTTCTTTGCCACTCATTTGTCTGTATCTCTTGACGAACGAATATAAGCAAAATGGGAAAATATGGGTATGTCAGAAAATGGCCCCAGGTAAATAGAGTAATTTTACGGTCTCAATATTAACAATAGACGAAAAACTGTGACTTTTAGTTATGCCCTATTGTTCACTTTGATGTGTTTGAGTATGTAATTTAGCATTTTCTACTGGTTTCAAAAAATGTCACAACAATATGTCATAAAGATTTTTTTATTGGTCGATCATTCTTTGATAGTAATTCATGTTGGAATTAGTATGATTAAAAAAAAAACAAAAAAAAAAAAAAATTTAAATAAAAGGTTGACAAATCACTAATATTGTCTGAATTTTACATTAGAGATGTAAAAAACTATTTATCATTATGTATTAGGATCCCCTTAAAATATTAAACATGCACACAAGCCGACTCATCGGTGTACTTAACATAATTAACGGTTGTCTCAATAGGGAATTTCCATTTTGTGTGTTTTTTTTTTTAAATTAATTATTATTTATTTAATATATCAGAAAACCATAAATATTGATGTTCCAACAAAAACACTGATATTTCAATTTATCATATATTCCTTAAGGAAACCTTTTTTTTCTCTCCTTTAATTTGAAAGTATAAAATCGTGTGATTTCTCATAAAAATTTTTTTTTTGTCTATATCAGATTTAACACAACAATAGAAACCTTTTTAAATAGTGCCAAAAGTTAAAAATCGCATTTTTTTTAAGGAGCCATTATAAATGGTCGATTTGAGATAGCATCCCGTTATATAATGGGATACTAAAAATATGTGTGCAAAGTTTTTGTTTTTTTTTCTTCTGCTTCTTTTAAACTTAATGATAATGGCATCAAGGGACGACTATACACAATATACATATACAAATATATATATACAAAAAGTATAGGGTTTAAGGTATGAACCTTTTATTATTTTGGTAACAATTTTTACCTGGTTTTTTGGAATTAGAAATCAAATTTTATTTCTTTTTATTTGATATTAAAATCCTACGCTTTTTTTTTTAATATGCAGGTATGGCTACAGTAAAATCCCGTAAAATGGCCCAGTTTGACTGAATCGTAATATAATAACAGTAATTGGTTCCTAAATCAATATGTGTTTGAATGTCACGGTGACCAAATAAGGAGTTAACGTTATATTCAATTCCTTCTTTCCTCCATCAGCCCCGATTAGTTATTTAATTAAGATTTTACTTTTTATTTTATTTTTTTAAAGTTGTGTAAAAGAGTTTTTCTGTTTATTATCGATAAATCCATTGCATATGTAATTGACTCTCCAAAAGGAGTAAAAATACCTATTAAAGACGTAATTCAGAAAATAAGTGAAATGAAAAAAAAAACATTAAGTTAATTAAAAGTTCATTAAAAACGCCCACTGATTTTACAAAATATTTATTTATTTATTTAAATGTTTTTTTTTTATTCATTTATAACCAAAATTGCAGAGGCATATTAAAAAGGTCTCCTGCATCAAATATATAGCACACGTGCAAGTTATACCCCAAAAAATATTATCGAAGGGATGAAAATAAGGAATGCAAAAGTAGGTATGCAGCAGACTAACAAAAAATAGAATACATTATCGTATAGATTTTTGTGTTGTTTGTTGGTATTTTTATACCTACTAAAAAACAGGCCTAATTAAAATCTGCTTAAATTTTTTTGTTTTATATTTAGACCACAAACTATTTTCTGCATTTATGTTAAATGCGCAGACCGAAAAATTACTCGAATTTTATGATAATTACTTTATGGAACTAATAAGTATTTATGTAACTATATATTAAACCCCAATAAGGAAGAAATAATTGGCAACGCCGATTATAATATTATCTACGACATTGACTTTATTATTGTGTCTGTACAACAAATAAATATTGAGTAAATTAAATACAAATGATTAAAAACCTTAGAAATTATATAAATTTTTAATTTTGGGGCGGGAGGGTAGAAGGGTAGGAAAATGCGGAAGGATAGTTTTACGTGGAAACGATGTAGTTTTCACTTAACAGCCATTTTTCGTTGTTTTGAATATATTTTAAGTGAAGGGCTGTTTTATTGTAATGCCCTCTGGCTCCAAGGCACATCACATGTACTATATATATATTTGCAAAAATCAATTTTAAATTAAAAAACAACACTAATTTGATTCTGATTTGAGTTTACTTTATTGGTATGATTTTATTGAAATCGGTACCTTTTTTGTTACTTTTTGTCTTTTTAATCTTTTTTTCTCCAAACGCCCTTAGATAATTGTTGCGTTTTTAAGTTATATGTTTCTCCAAAATCCACTTATATTTCCTTTGCTCTTCCTTCAGTATTTTTTAATCGTTCGTCACCTTTATATGTATATATATTATTTTCACAACCGTTTTATGTTTAAGTCCCTCTTTTTGCTTTCAAAGCTAGCGAAAGTCTTTCGATAACATTTCTAGTTATTTTTTTTCAACAGTTCCAATCCCCCACTCTTCTGTAAAACGTAACTACAGGGATGTATTTCGAGAGTATAGGGAGGATAGAACGAGGATAATTACAAATAAACTTAAATTAATAACAATGATATGTGAACGTATAGTTTAAGAGTATTTACAGTAAACACAGTAACCCAAATTCCCCTAATTGTTCGATTTCCTCCAAAAATAAATAGAAACTTTACTTAATAAACAGCACACTAGCTTCAGCCGTTTAGCCAGAATCTTGATCATTAACGGACATGCATATTTCAACATAACATTTAAAAAGGAAGACGATGATTTTCCATAAATATTAAGGGACCTTACAAACACCGTACCAATGTTACAATAACCTTTGATGATAAATCGGTTTAATAGAAAGTATTTTATAAAATCAAATAGAAGTGGGTTTCTGGAGTACTAAGTAATCGTTGTATATCATTGCTAAGACTGAATCCTCTCCACCCCCGCGATTAAAACTGTGTTCCAATATGTGAATGACTGTATTATTAAAAGACATGGGCAATGATATCCTGTTTCGGGTATAACCCTTTTTATATGCTTTTGTCAGATTAATAAATTCGTGTAGTTGCAATAGTTCCATTTTCTCTATTATTTATGGCGACACAATAATGTCGTCCTAATCTCGAATATAAAAGGATTATCATACTAATAATTCGACAACATCGAAATTAGTCAACTACAACAACAACAACAACAAAAATGTCCTATAAAAATGTATACATAATTGGTAACACAACAGACAAAAACACCTTGAATTAGGTGTTTTCTTATGGATCAGACAACCGTCTATTCAATTCTTTACTTTAAACTTTAAACCTACAATATATAATAGCAAAAGGGAATTATTTATTGTTGGCAAACTAACTTTGTGTGTTAGAAAATCTTAGAAGGCTAAAGTTGATATTTTTTTATTTATTTTTTTTTTTTTTTGTTAATTCGTTTTGATGGGGCACATTACCTTTCAATGGATTTGTAATGAAAATGAATAAAAAAAAAAAAAAAAAACCAAATAAGCGAGGGTGCAAATTTGTATCTATTGTTGACAAAGCAATGGAGCCCAAAGTAATATACAAACATTGAGGTTTTATGATCGTGGGAAATGTTTTTTTTTTTTTTATTCTTTTTTGTTTCTCTTCTATAGTGTGAACACTCAGGTGTTGCAAAATGGAAGTTTTTGTTTTTGTTTTGTTTATTTAGTTAGAAGCTAAAGAGGGAGAGTGCCGTATATTCTCAATTTGTGTTAATTAAATTTAATTAATGTCGCGTATCAAATGAGACAACCATTGGATAAGTACATTTCTCACTATGCTAATTTGTATCAAGAAAATATTTTTGACATGCTTAAGTTAAATATCAAAAATTGGAAAAACTTGAAATGATTTATACTTAAAGAAAAAAAAATTGGTAGATTGCTTATTACAGTAAGTGTCCATATTAAGTTTAAGATTTTAATTGAATTTTGAAGATATTCAAACAATTTTTATTTAATTTTCTTTTTTAAAGATTTATCCACTATAAAGGTGCATAGCTACATATTTAGAAAATAGAAAAAAAAAACCGAAGAGAAAAAAAATTCTATTACAAAACATTAATGTTTATAGAAAACCTTTTTTGGATGCGATGCGATAAAAAAAAAAAAATAAATAAAAAAAAAAATAATAACAAAAACCTGCTAGCGAATAAATTTTATAGCCAACTGTACCTACCTTTTCTATCTGAAAATTTATTTATGGAATATACCTGTTCGAATGCGTCTCGAAAAAGATTTTTTTATTTTTTTTTTCTCACATAATATAATAATGGATGACTCTTCTTATAAAAGTGTATATAAAGAATATTATACAAAGTGTAGTGCGCAGTGTCCCTTTTTTGCCTAACAAAAGAAATAGAAATTCAAAATTATATATTTTTTGAGATAAAGCTTTGACAATGATTTTAACTTATAGGACGGTTTCGCTACATTAAAATTATTTTGATTGCATTTTTTTCTTGAATCTTTCGACTATAATAAATAACAATATGTCTGGATATAGTTAATTTCATGAAAGATTCACTTTTTTCAGGTTGTCGTTTTTTTTTTATATTTGATATTTTAGGTGAAATTAATTTTTATATTTTTTTGGTCAGCTAGTATAGATATACTAAATGGGCTAATGGGAATTTTTAAGGATTTGTTAATTTCGTTCTCAGAGAAATCTTTTATAACCGAGTTTAGAAAACTAGACTATACGCAGTATTTCTCGTCTCATGAAAGCAAATTCGAGTAACTGATCTAAGAAGTCAGCTGCCGGTCTCATTGTTTGCGCAATAGGAGTCACAGGTATGATCAATCATAAGATTCTTAGAAGTTAAGTAAATATAAATACAATAGCTTTGGTCGGTCCAGCAAGAGTTTAGAAGTTTCCTTGAACGGTTTCCCTACGAATAGTTCTTCGATAGGTCTCATCTCACTGTACGATGAGTTTCCGTGAACTTTATGCCAATAGGAAAGAAAATAAAATGATGAAATTGGAAATTTTTTTTTTTTTTTAAAAAACGTCACCAGCAAGCACAGTGCTCAACCTCACCAAAATCAAAAAATAAAATATTTGTTAAACAAAATTAAAAAAAAAATGTACATTTGCCTTAGGATATAAGTAAGTAATCTTCAAGAAAATCTACTAGCACTGCATACTTAAGCAATAAGCTCTTTATATATGTATGTAGGTATGTCACAATTTTTCCTGACAAATAAAAAAAAACCACATTTTCAAAACGCAATATTTTTCGTAATTTGAATTTGCGTGCTTTCGTTACCTATAATTTCTTATTATTTTCTTTCTGGAAAACTTAGGCGGTTTCACTATCTTGAAATGTATAATAACAAAAAGGAAAAAAAAAAAAAAAACTCAGGAAAACATAGCGAAAATTGGTGTGCGTGACAGCGAAGGTCGCATTTTTGCCTGTTAAATTTGCAGAGAGGGTGATTATTCTTGGGTGGATAATTAGAAGGTATAAAGTTTCGTGCCATATTTTTGCGCGCGACTTTTTATGTACTTTGTATATTTACACATGAATGTGGGGGGTTTGGGGTTTTTTTTTTATTTTCAAGTAATAGTACACTGTTATTGTTGTAGGTAGTACATAATTTAATTATTTTCAACAATAAATAAAAAGAAAAATTTATGAGTAAAGTCCATTAATTTCGTCATTTTTTTTTATCTACAGGTATAGACTAGTTGGAGGCATTGTATTATTGCCATTATTAAAGTATTTACATTTTAACAACAATGTATAAATTGATGTTGTTTATTTCAAGGCAAGTGGATTGCATGATAGAGTTCTATAGTTGATTCATGTTTGGGATAAGCTTTAACCCAACGCCTTTTTTTCTAAACATGCAAAATTATTTTCAATTTCAAAAAATAACACAATGACTTATTTATGCTAATTTTGTTTATTAGTATTGTAATATCTGCATAAAAATGTGCACTTCAATGGATTTTACAGTAAATAAATTGATCAATTAATTTTATTTTAAGAGTTCCTAAAGAACCGTGAGACTCTCTTTACAATTTTATAAAAACTAAAAACCAATGAAACGCAATAAATAAATATTCGCTTGAATATCAAAATGTTTCTAATCTTTTAAAGTAATCGCAGACATTGCTATATGTACGTACATAGAATATTATAGCAGATTGCCCTTATTAACTTACCCTTTTCAACAGGTGCTTGCTTGAGAACATTTTACTAGATTCTTCCTTTTTATATATAAGATTTGGCTTCACCTTTTGTGCATGGTGATTATTTCGCTGCATTAACCCTTTTTTTGATCATTAATTTTTGTTTTTTTTAAAAAATTTTTTTTTTTAAGAATCAATGTTTGTTACGAAAGGAAACAAAAAATTATTACGCAGTAGGTATTGGGTTCTTTTAGAGACAATTCAAACAATCATTAATCATATCGAAACGCTTAACTCGATCTTGATTGCAATTTGAATGAAAAACACATGATCGACGGGCATGTAATCAAAATAATAGAATAAGAAGAAGGAAAAAAAATCTGAATACCCTACAAAAAATAAAAAAATTATCTAAAGAAAAGGGTTTGATGGTAATTTCAAGATTTTCAATGCACTATACAAAATAATCAGCGAGGGAAGAAAAGGTAAGCTAAGTTTTTTAGTTCAATAAATTATGTATGGTTATGGTATATATATACAGTAGTTTGTAGCGTTATTGATACATTTTTTTATAATATTTCACTTGTTTTTACTTGTGCTCAAACTACGCTTAAAAACACTTACAAGTAGATAAAAACGTTCACCTATCAATTATTTAAACTGGCCACAAAGCTAATATCTAAGACTAAGTAGACTAATAGAATAAAAATCATATACCAATCATTTTGTGATTTACTGTCATTATGTACACATCCATGTGGATGTATATTTCATCCCTTCAAATATGAAAGGGTTGATTTTAGTAATATAAAAAGAAATATCGCGGTTATAAAACCACACAATGTCTAAAGTTACATTCCCACGCAATCTGAGAATTGAATAACATGCGAATGCACTCAGTGAGAGTATGTACGTTGCGCATTGTGCATAGGAACTCTGTACATATGTATGTATTTGAGCTACACAAGTGCTAAAAGAATAATTTTATTTTATTATTACATCTTTTTTTAATTTGTTGTAATTAAAATTCAATTAACTGGAAACAAATTCTGATCTGCACGCATTAATTGCTTACATAAAGTTAATCATAATTTCATTTTCTGATTCCTTTATTATTTTATTATTTATTCTATTTTCACTTTTCGGACTTGTAAACAATAATTCTACTTTGAGTATAGAATCAATGAGGCTCCATTATTGTATATTTGCCGAATCAACACTATGCAGGTGATCTCGATAAGTTGTTGACAGTATTCTTTCCCTTTTTAAAGGATAACAAAAACAAACAACAAAATCGAGAACATTATCCCTATTTACGATTTCCTTTCCCTCTTAAAATAAATTAATAGAAAAAAATATGTCTAAGCAATTAAATATCCTTTCTATTTCACATATGCTAATATTTCCCACACACAGTAGAAAAATTAAACAATTTTTTTTTCCTTATTATCTGGTAGCACTGCTCTTTTTTGTGGTGAAATAGAAATAAAGGAAAAAAAAAAAAAAACAAAAAATCTCAACTCTCAAAACCCCTTACTTCCTGGAGACGCATACGTAAAGCGTATTTTTAAAGGATGTTGTGTACTGCCGTATAGCCGAAAAGTGAAAGGGTTCGATTTACCTTAATAATGTTACCCTTGTTATGCATACATCATAATTTTATAATAATCTAACCATGACGAACCCTTCAATCGAAAATCACAGGTGGATAATGACTGCCTTTTGATAGGATTTCTTTCTTTTTTTTTGTGATTTGTTAAGTTAATTTTTGAACGTCTTCAATTTATAATCAATTTATACAGTCAACTTGACGAAAAAGGGAAACTTTTTAAAATTAAATATTGTTCTAGTAAGAAGAAAATTGCGTATTATTTTTCGGAATATGAATATTTGGTAGCCTGGCCACGTTTTGGGCAATAATTTTAAAATTAAAAATTCAACAAAAATTTGATTTTCTTCGCATTTTTAAAATCTTTCTTAGACTTTTTGGAAATGCTACCATCAAATTAAGGAAATTTAGTTTAGCCCTCTTGGAAAAAATCTATGCAGCGACCATAGTTAAGGAATCAAATATTGTAAAACCAATGGGTAACAAATAGGCAATTTATATTGGCAGACAAGTAAACTAACGTTTTTTTCCACTTTCTAAACTTCATCCAATTTTTTTCGATAAATTTTAATGTGGAAGTAGGAAACCACAATTAAATAAAACCACTAAAGAAGAAATAATTGCAGAGCCATAACGGTATTTCGTGGAACTTTTTAGTTTATGAATGAAATCTTCATTTTTTCCGTAATCTAAATACTTTTCGAATAAATGATTAAAAACCCTAGAAATTCAATAAAATTGATTGCAGCGCCATTACGGTAGGTCGTACAACTTTTTGATCTATGAATGAAATCTTTATTTTTATATTCTCTATAATTGTTGTTATATTAATTATTTCTACATTCCCACTATCTTTTGAGTAAATGAATGGTTTATATTAAAATTATGGACACACTGTATCACAGCCTCCCCTATTTGTTTGTCCAATTTGGTCCAAAAACAATAGAGATCTTATATAATAAACTATCAGCTTTCTAGCTTCGTCCGTTTGGCCGGAATATTGATCACGGACAGACGGACATCCATATTTAAGTTATTTAAGTTATAATACCCTTGATTAACATCATACGGTAATAAAAACACACCTCATTACATTTCTGGTGGTCTGGAATGACATAGTCGCTATAAATTAAAAAAAAATCTGATTGATCAATAGAATAAAAACGCAATGAAAATGTGTATTGTTAATAATATTTAATAACACAGCAACAAAAATGCAAATCGCTTTTGTCCAAATATTGCTATGTGACCTTAGTTTGTAATTTGTACCATTTGGAATATGATTTACTGAAAGAAATATTTTCGTGTGTATAACAGATACCAAATGTATAGAGACCCACACCTGTACCCAAATTGTATCAATCGTACACAGTACCAGTATATTTAGTAATAAATTATGTTTTTCGTAATTGTATTGACGAAGGCAACAATTTTTATCTTAAAATTCTCTACAAAGGCTTATGGGTCTGTTGTGTTACATTGTTTTTGATAATACCGAGTACATACACTGCAAGCATATATGTACATAGAAATTTGCATTTCTTATCTTACATCCAAACATTCTAAAGCAACAACAACAAAAAAGTTACAATGCAAAACCATGTCCGGTAAAACCGCGATAAACCAACATTTGACTGTAACATTGCGATAAAAACCGAAAAAATGTAATGTTAAATGAAGCGAAAATAATAAAAATTCCTAATTCTGCTACTATACCGAGGGCACAGCATATTGTGGCCGAGGAAAATATTTCTTATTTCTTGTACGAAAAAACAAAAATATCGATAACGAACCAGAGCTGTAGGTAGTACAACATAAGTGCAATGAAACTTGAAACTTTCGTATTGAAATTGACGAGAATATTTTTACTTAAAAAGTTACTTTTGACATTTTATGACGGATGAATGGATTGATGGTCTTTTTTTTTTGTTGTATTGTGTCTGTTCAGATGTCATTTAAATTTAAGTTTATTAAAGTATCAGTTTTAGACGTAACAACATGTCTGCATTTAATTTATACGAATTACTAACGTAATGTATACCATCCATACGTTTAGTATACGCATATGTGAATTTATAAAATTGCCGATCTGTAAATGTTTTATGGCACGAATAATTTTCAGTACCTTTAATAGTCATGCAAACAATAAAATGATTGTCAACATTTTCTTGTTGTTGTAAAATTTTCCTAATTTGTTTGTGAATTTTGAAACAGAAAAACAACTTCAGAATGTCGAAGGAAATCCAGAAATGTACGTTCGTAAATTTTGCATGACATGCAACATTATAAAATTATTAATTTAATAAATTTTAAATGAATTTTTAAGTGTTTCCGAACTTCAAAGGGTTATCATTTTCATATTTTAACAAATAGGAATAATTTAAGAGTAAATAAAAAAAATAAAAAATATTAGTATAGGAATAATTTAAGAGTAAATAAAAATGTTTTTAAACTTTTATGTGGGAGAAACCAAACATGGTCATAAAACAGGCAATCCTAATGTTAAGCAGGACACAGTTGGCATGCAAATCTCAAAAAACATGCCTGGAGATTAGGCTACAATGATACTGAGATGTGCAGGGAGTGTTGAGAGGAGGAGGAGGAGGAGGATGTCTTCCATCTTTTATGCTTCTGCCCAGCACTCTATAGAAGAAAGGCGAGATACCTAGGGGCCTTCAGATTTGAATATCTGGAAGACCTACGGGAGCCGAACCTTCATAGCATACTGGAGTTCGTAAGAACAGGCTGGTCAAATCCATAAATGTTTGTCTGACACCACCTTCCCCCACCTCCTAAATCAAAATGTGGAACAAAACAAGAACGTAGAACTGGGTGAATATCAGGCAATACTACACTAGGGATCAAGAATATTCGTAAAAATTACATTATATCTAAAGGGGATTTTTACGAATACTCTTGATCCCCAGTGTACATAACTATTACATTATATATTAGTACAAGTTCGATATCACTGGTAAAAGATAATGGGATAATGTAAATAAGGAGTAGAAATGCATACCTATTCGTGCAATATATTACGAAAATAGTCAAGAACCAAAAAACTTTTGAATTATAAAAAAAAACTTGTCTTAGTTTCTTAACCCTTTAATTATGAGAATTTTGGTTTTAGGGTAATTTTGGTACGACAAAAACGAATCCGAAGTCTGTTTGTCGATATTATTATTGGTTTTGCCGCCCGGTGCAAAGGTGGAAGACCGTCGGTAGCCGAAATTAAGAAATAAATGGGTTAAAGTGACAACCGTCTATAGACGGTCTTGTCGATTAAACGGTTAATTCAATTAGAGATAAATTTGGATGAGAAACTCTTGTCTTAGTTTCTTAATCTAATCAGAGTTAAATTAAAAAATTTAGCTATTTTATTATTGAATATTTAATTTATATTAAATTAGTAAAACTTATATTAAAACATAATAATTATTTATTATTATCAGTCATATAATATGACTCATATCAGATTGACTGTCGGAGAAGAAGTGATGAATTTATAAATTGATAAATGTAGAGATCCAATCATCAGTCTAAATTCTATAAAACACAAAAATTAAAATTAATTATTTATTGAGGTCATTTTTACTAAAATCGAACAAAAACATTAGTAAAGCAATTCAAATTACAGGACTTGGGTATGCTTGACTAAAAAAAATTTACTAAAATTGCAGCACAAGTATGGTTTGGACCAGCTTTAACAGAAAATATTTTTATAGCCTCATTTATAATTCATATAAGTTTCTAATAAGCAAATAAGTTTGAATATTCCATAAACAACTAACTATACATCTTCTATAGCGCATATGTTCAAAAATCCCATATAAATTTCAGGACTATAGAAAAAAAATAAAAAAATTAGCCAAAAGTCATATGAAACTCTTAGACTTAGTTACTTATGTACGATATATTATGGTCTAATATTGGATGCAAATGTGTCTAACTATACACTCTACACATTTATCTTGTATATAACATTTTCGTTGCACAATAATTCAACAGCTTGACACAAAAAAAAAGGTCGGGTCCCTTCAAATTATGCGAATTAGCAAAAGTGAAACTCGATATATTCGAAAAGCAAACATTTCATTTCGTACATTGGCCCTTACTGAGTTGAGTATAAAATATTTAAAAATAAATAAAAAAAAAACTAAGAAAAAAAACGATTTTGGTATTGACCCAAATTTTGCAAACAGAAAACCTGAATATTTAGACAGACATATAGAGACTTGGACGCTTTTGGTTCTACTACACACATGAACTATACACATGACTATGAGGGCCGACACCATAGAGGCAAACCTTCATATTATGCGTGCAAAACAATAAACCAACGACCTTATAGATTTTGAAGGTATTTAATTTGATTTTCTTCTATATTCATTTCATGTATACGAGTACCATACAGATAATATGCATATTAGGTTGAGAATTTGAGAGATCAACAACACTTTTAATTAGAAATTAATTCAGCACAATTTTTGGCACCCAAAATTTCCCACTGTTACACGAGGTTTCTCGCCTTTGGTATATTATTATAAGAAACTTGTTATGTAGATCGAATTGGATTACTGAAACGAGGTCCAAAACGTTTGATTAGGTATTTTGAAATTCATATACGAAATGGTTGTAATAAAATTTCTTCTTTTCAAAATTATGTTAAATTGTCATTAATTAATTTAGTAATATTATAAATAAACTACCTAGGATCCATTAAGCGCTTTATGATATCACGAAAGCCGATTGAATTTCATTGTTTAAGAACCTAACTCCCTTTCTTTTTTTATCGTTGAGCAAGAAGCAAACTTTTTCTTTTCTATAATTGAGAAATAATCGGTTTTTAAGTACAATAATAGTATGCGTTTGCGCTTTGTTCAAAATATATTATCTTCGGTAAGTCAATTTCGGCTCGCATTCAAAATTAAAAACCGTTTCTTTTAAAGCTTCATGTTAAAAGTCAATGAATATCATAATTAAAATACTCGTTTTTATTTTCACTCTCTTTAAAGTTATTTTGTCTAAAACTCTAAATCAATGCTTTTCAAAACGTTTTGCACGAACGCAAATCAGATTTTAGCATTAAATCGAAAAATGGCTCGAAAATTTAAGTTTTTCAAAGAGATTGCCAAAATATGAAAAAATAGATCAAGATAAAAGTTTTGGCCTGACAATGGATAAGCTCATAATGCAAATGTGAATGTGGAATGGCTTTAACAACAAAATATTCCATTTGTACCAAAAAAGTCTGTTTGAAAAAAATTTAATTCAATTAACATCCCCAATGTAAGGCCAACTGATTTTTGGGCCCTATCGCGTCAAAAGGTATACGTAGAAGGTTGGGAAGCACAAAACAGAAACGAGCTTTTAAAAAGAATACGCTGTTATGTAAAAAAATGTGAACTTTTGGTCCAGAAGATGATGGTCGAACAAAAATTCATAAAATTAAAGATATGGGCCTTTAAAAAAAAAATTAAATTATTTAATCCAAATAGATCAGTTAACTTAAATCAGAGGTCTTCAAACCAATATGGCGTCTGAGTATGGCGTTCTATTTTTTCTTTATTGCGTATTCGTATTATATGTATATGAAAAAAAATATGTCTGCGAGTGGTTTTGAGTAAATTGAGTGGCATTTGTCGAATTATGTTTTAAATTTACGACATTTTTAATTTTGTGCCTTTTTTATAAGGAGGGTGCCTAAAGGCAACAACACTTAGGCCGTCTAATGGCCCATTGTGTCCCTCTGTGGAGAAAATGGCATTTTTTGTTTTAGGGGGTGAGGGGGAAAAGGGTGCCAGACAAACATTTTTTTTGTGCCTTACTGGCACATGTTATATACTTATATAGTGTGGCTCTTTATAATATATGAAAATCCGGCATGCGGCTCTCATTGGCTCATTGTTGCCCACGCCTGGTATAGGGGGTTAGGGGGTATATTAACTATTGTCAATTGGTGCAGGAAAGAAAACTTCAAACTGTTAGAGGAAAAAACATTTGATATACTTACGATGACATTATTTATTATTCTAGGCATTAATTCTCTATATCTTTTTTTTTGTCTAACACAACAATTGACTACTTGAATGAAAATGATTTTCTTATTGGCATCATCAAACAAAAATTTCCAAGCATCTCGACTATAATATATGATCAATTAAAACAAAAAAGTGCTACATAATAGATGGAACCCTAAACAAAAATTCAACTAATCCAACAACAACATAATACAGACAGTAAAATGTTGTTATCAAATATTGCTGACGAGCCGTGCATGCTATAGTTCGATTTAAGTTAATCAGATGTAGAAGGGCGTAATTCTTCATTAACGCTATTTACAAAGTTAATTCCTCTAATATCTCGTTGTATCTATAAAAAAAAAGAAATGCATTCTAGTAAATTGCATTCATCATCATCATAACTGTATGAACAGTGAAGGAGCCATTTACCATTTTCTAGATAATATGTAACTCTAACCACTGTATTCTGTGTACAAAGAGAATTTAATGTATTTTTCTCTTCTATATAACAAATAATTCACATTATATGCGGGTCTATATCTTATACTTCAGCTATTCAGTTGAAATTAATTGAATTGAAATTTAATTGAGATAGGTTAAGGTTCTATTTATATTGTACGAATTGTTGGATATGCTCTGGTAATTTTATGAAGGAAGACGAGACTCAAATGAAACGGTTGCTAGCATTTTAACGAAAGTAAAAAAACAAAAAAACCAACAGAAATCATCATTTGTTAATAATACATATAAATAGGGTTTTTTAGCAAGATTAAAATTTTTGGTTTTTAATTTATGTTCATAAATTAGTGGAATTTTTTTTTTTTTTATAAAACATTTTGATTTTAAGATCTTTTGTCACTTTGATTCATACAATACGGTTTTGCTGTCATTATTTTTTGAAAAATATTTTCTCTATCTACTGTAGACAGAGTTCGCCCGCTCGCCCTTCTACCAGAAATGTCCATTACAAACGGCCCAACTCAATCAAACGACAGAATCGTCATAATTTACGATATGCAGATATTTGCGTGATGCAAAAAAAAACCCCCCTAAACGTTAATTGTAGTTTTAAAAAAATTACCTTTTTCCGAAAGCGATATAAACGATAATTCTATCGCATAATATGGACAATAATTGCCGATGCGTGCTTTTCTATTCTGCACAAGCAAATTTATTATGCATTTTACATTGATATTGCAATTTCATAAATGCACACACGACATATCTTTTCAAAAACGTTCATCATGCAAAAAGCTTTTTGTAAATATAAATAGAGTAAAACCGCCCCACTACCCCACCACCATAAAAGTGTAAATTAATGTACTTTGCTTTTAATGCTAGTCACTTGTAGTTATTGTTCGATAGAACATTGTTGTAACAAATTTTATTACTATCATGCAATCGAATTGACCGTTTGGATACATTTTGCCAAAGTTTTTCATTTTTCATTCTCGGAATTAAAATAACGATGGATTGCATGCGCCATAATCTAATTTAAGGCCAAGATCTTCCAATAATGCGGATTTAAAATATTTCTCTCTTTCGATTGTTGGATTGCAAAATTAACTATTTGCGTGATAGGACAAAATGCAACATTAATTGGAGGAAACCTATCGAATTTCACAGAAAATTCGTTCGTTGCAATTTAGAAATGGAAAACAAAATTAAGAAAATTAAAAATTTATTTACAATCAACATTAAAGCGCGATACAAAGAATCGCCAATCGACTATCGACTTTCTTACTTTTTATAGAGAATTCAATTCATTGCAAAATGAATTACATTTATGACACGACAATTTTGTTTTGCTATAATGCCAATTAAGGATACAAATTGAATGGAATGGAATTTACCTCAATAAATTGCTCGCTGCAGGGTTTGGAACTACTCATTTAATCATTTTCAAATAATGCATTGTCTCCTGCTTTATTGCCCATAGAGACTAACTAGACAAAATCAATAGAAATTACGGGAAAAAAATCGCAACTTAGCATTTCTATGATTAATATATATAAATGAAGCGTTATACGACAATTGATCACCTAACATTCGTGATTGCAACCACCATACAATAAATTGATCGAGGGGTATTAATTGTCACTTAAATAAAGAATAAATGGGATAGAGAATGAAAACAATTTGTAGTCAATGCGAAGTCAATCCTACTGACTGGAAAAATCCTTACGATAAATTGATAAATTTGATAACGGTAACTTGGATCTACATAAGCTCCACGCGCTGTATTTTGAGTAACGCCAAAAATGTAGACAACGATCGCGCAGAGTAAACACTGATGGTGAGCTTTTCGGAGTAGCTGCTCATTCGCTGTAACTGTTAAGTCGATCAGGATCGTACAGGACAAGCACTGGCCGGTAACTAATAAACCGATCTAAACTCTGCCCTTGGACCACATCAAGGAACTGGTCCTCCTGGTTGAGGGTTGAACGTAGAGTTAGTTACCGTGCCTCAGAAAACACAACACCGCTACGAAACCTCAGCAAATGCATCGGATTGGTACGTCAACAACACAAAACAGACAATGGAGGTCACTGTTAGAAGAGCCCAAGGCCCGCGTGGGGCTGTGGTGCCCTTGATAATAATGATGATTTGCTATAAAACAGTGCTCAATATATGTTCACAGTTACATTGTAGGTGATAAATGTTATAAAATAACCATAATCAAAAAAATCTAAGAATCTAAGAACATATCATCTTTAGATTCTTGCAAAAAGCAATTCCATTCAGTCAATGTTATTTCATTTCAATGCAATTGGATATTTACTTATTTTCTATAGCAATACACGCCTATTTAATTCTATACTTAACCATCAAATTATATTACATAATTTTACCCTATTAAATCTAATTAATGGCACCATAACCAAAATGGTATGTGCGCGGAAACTGAAACCAAACAAATTTACACAATTTAAGATTAAATTGAAGACAATAAACATACATAATGGCCACCACCAATAATTGAATACTACATTAAATAATACTCTCTCTTTACATATTATGTATTATGATCTATGCGCTATGCTATGTTCTGTTCATATCCTCTTATGAAAAAAAAAAATAAAAATAAAAAAATAATGTAAATGTACACACGTTGTACAATGTACATGCATAAATTCCATTAGTCATTGTGCCGCACAAATTTAAACTGCCAAACCTAACGCATCTGAACATAGTTCTTGAAAAGCGGGGTCAGTGTCCTAAGCTAAGGCAAAATTTTTAGTTTTAATCCACACATTTGTAACATTATGGCTCAATGGCTGCATAGTATGTATAAATATTGTATATATGTAGATATATATATATATATATGTATATATATAGACTATTATAGATATGTGTTTAGAAAGAGAAACATTTATAGAAAAATATCGTCTAAAATTTAAAGTAAACAATCATTTTCAAACATATGCATCTATTATACAATGTACTACTATAGTATACAATACCATACAGTAGATAAAAACCATATACAAGTAACCCTCGTACAACGCGGTACTTCTATAATGCGATTTTGAAATTGTGGACGTTCCTTGTATAACGCGGTCTTGAAATTTCCAAATATTGATTTAATTAATTACATAATCCGAAGCTCAAGTATCACAAGTTTTCATGGACTGTGTTGGGAATTAGTAGGATTATTAATTGAAAACCATTCAAACTTAACTGAAATTTGACAGTTGAATTTTTTTTTAAATAAAGTTTTTTTTCTACATATAATTGAAAAAAATGGCGTTTTTATTAGATTTGGAACGTAATCTTACTTTTTGTATGAGTTCCTTGTCTTGTATAACGCGACATTTTTGTGAAACCTAACCACCGCGTTATACGAGGGTTACCTGTATATATTATAACATGCATTTCAAGATATTACTATTTTGCTTACATGGTCAATGACAGCCGGATCACTCTGTCGTCTATTCGTTCGTTGCACATTGCGGTTGTTATCAGTTTTACAGGCCATATTTCATATTTGCTTAGCTTATGCTTGTACAAAAAGATAACGAAAATTAGTTTTTTTTTTTTTTTATTATTTGTTTTTTTTTTATATTCTTTTGGCTGAACTTTGTGCAAACCGGCTCTTTATATTAGAAAAATGACATATTATTATAAGTACTATAGCTACATTTATATGTACATAATATTTAAGTGTCAGGAGAATGACCTGACTATCTTAGGTTTATCTGGGTGTAAATATAGGAATTTATACGACGAAACTCTTTAGGCATATTAATTTGAAATTATTTCATAGATGGAAGAAAATTATTATTTTTTTATTATTAATGTGATGACTGATGAGCAAGAGACAATGACGTTCCATCAGCAATATATGTATATATACAGTATCTACTCGATAATTGTACTATCTACAGTAATTGAATTTTTCGCTAATTACAACAACCAAAACATATTACATTGTATACTCTATAATTGCACGAAAATACACAAAATTTAAGCAAAATGGTGCAATTACCGAATGTCAACGAAATTTTCAATATTGATCGTCATCTTTTCAATTTTTTCATTATTATTTCTTACTTCTTTCAAACGGTACAAACAAAAATTTACAACTTTTACAAAGTACACTCATACCTCGTTATACGGCCTAGATCCGTTCCGAAAAAGTTGGCCGTAAAGCGAAAAGCCGTATATCGAA
>JANSTT010016994.1:0-63741 GCA_026745375.1 Platyura marginata | reverse complement strand
ATATGTATAGTAGAAGGAGTTCCCACGCAATCCCATTCATTGTGAATTTGCTGCGTGGTGTGTGGGTAAATTTTTGTGAATGAAAGCCGCGCGTTTCTAAGTCGGTAAGTATATTAGGCAATCCAATCACAATATCACTAATAATAATAATAATAATAATAATAAAGACACTTGATATATGTGTATAGTCTGTATTAATGTTTGTTTTGAGAATATTTTTTTCGGTTGACCGATTATTTTTCGGTTGTATGTATGGAATATTTAACGATTTACCAGTGCGACCATAAAATTGTTGTTGATTTGTTCATTCAATGTGTGTTATACTAGGAACTATTGAAATGATCGTATAAAATATATAATTTAACAACATTTTTATTTGATAGTATATAGTAGGTATGTACATACATAATGTAAGTATGGAATGTACCTACATGTTTGCAAATACTGTAGGAGGAGGCGTACTATAAACTGACCAATATACATTTTTATATTTATTCATAAAATTTTAATGATGTAATATTTACAAAACATAGCCAGTTGGGAAGTGGCAAAAATGTGAAATTATAAATTTATTTCTGATTTATGTATGTACGTATAGATTCCCTAAGGCCAATTAATTTACAATTACTGGCGGCCTTTATTTAATGTACCTAATGTCAATGATCGTTAATCACATTCAATCCTCTTTTGGACTATTATTGAAGCTCTTTCAGAAATTCAGACATGTATGGCTAAATAAGTTTGAGTAGAGCTTGACCTTGGTTGTGTCAAAAGGGATACATTTCTTTGGATATTGTGATCAGCAGAAATCTGAAGAATTATGAATTTCCTTTTAATATTTTTTTTCAAAATTTATTTTAATGAATTCTTGTTGTAATTGTAATTTATTTTATTCGAATTTTTTCCAGATTATAACTCGAAAAATTGGACCTTAAGAAGAAGAAATGCAATTGACCTTTAATCTGTGATAGATAATTTTATCGAAATGTTCCTTGAAAATGTCTTCCAAAAAGAACAATGCCCCCATTACATTCAGAAGTGCATGTAAGTAATCATTTTTTTTTATATTGTATATGGATAAATTGCTATTCAAGTTACATGACTGAGATTACAAATATTTTTCTCAATATCCCAAAAAATCCAGTTGCATTAGACATATCGGTGGTTACGTTCTTTTTTTTAATTACTCGTAAAATATAGTCCTGGAATAACGTTCACGAATTCAACGAGTTAAAAGTACCGAAAATGGGAAACAATTATAACTGAAATAAATTTGCCCATTTTTGGGAATCTTCCCCCATGGTTTATATCTCCGTTTGAACGGACGAATAAATTTCACGATTCACTTTCAATAATTTTTTTATTTATTTGAGGCCGACATTATGTGTTCGAAAAACATTTTTTTTTTGTTTTAATGTGGAGCAACTTGTTCGAAAACTAATTGACATTAACCGGAAGCTAAAGGTTTCATGATTCTATTTCGTTTAAAAAGCAATATACTTTTTAAAACTAGATTTAGTTGCAAACCATAGTGTAAAGTCATTTCTTTTCAATGCCAGTAATAATACACAGCTAAACTCTAAAAATAACAGAAACGAAAGCTAATCTTACATTTATCGAGATTAATTTCACTTCTATAAAAATAACCGAATTAATTTTACCCACGCTATATCCACAACTAACCTACCACCATTCATGCTTTTTCCTGTGGCATATCTTAAATAATTTTCATTCATAACAATTTCAGTTACATAGTTTTTCTTTACCGAAAATGTCTATTAAAAGAGAAAAGTATCACAATTTACTTTTATATTGTTTGGAAAGGGAGTAGTCACCGCGTTCCCACACAGTACTTTGTATCCATCAGTACCTACCAGTGTTTCTCTATATACTTCCATACATACTTAAATACCTAATATTGAGTGTGTATAAAAATTCATTTTTTAAATAGGAAATTTTTTAATGAAAATGAAGAAAAGTATATTGTTGCGGAGGCGTAAAATTTGTTGCCATGCGGACTATCAGCAGTTCTTTGTGATATTTTCTTTTTTTCGGATAGAAAATTTTTCTCCATCCACAAATTATTAATTCCCTCCTCAATTCAAATAAAAAAAAAAAAAAAACGAATGAAAATGTTTTTGTGAATTGACCCTTACCCCTCACACTCAATCTTTCAAAAAGAAAATTAAAAAAAGGAAAATTTCCTGTATGTAGATGTGTATGAAAAATTATGTTCAGATTTTTGGGTACACAATAAAATGTTCATTGTATCATTATCTGGGCATGGATTTTATGTGAGAATTTTCCCATTCCCATGCCAACGTGAACAAATACAATTTTCTTCAATATAATACAAGAAAAGCGATTCGGCTCACTGTATAAAACCAAAAACATACACAAAACACCAAAATTGCGTGGGCAAAATTGATTTTTTTTTTCGTATTTAGTTAGCAACGGCCTATTTCTGCTCTGCTTATATAGTTAAACGCCGACGCCAAGGGGCGAACTCCTACATCTGGAAAATTTCCCGTTTTCACAAAAGGTATCCATACATATATGCAGTATGTTCGGTGAATATATAAAGATTATTATAAGTGTGTGTGTGTGTGAGTGTGACTCTTAGGAGGATATACATAATCACATACATATGTACATAAATACATAAATACATAATGTTATATAGTCATATGCGTGGGTTTGGTTTTGCTACACATAAAATATTGCGTGGGTGATCCAAATCATGCCATCACTCTTCGAATTAATATTATTCTCATTATCAACCCCTCCGTTAGTTATATTTATTTATTTATTTTTTTTTTTTGTTTAGTATTGATTCAAAAATATCTTCAATGAAAGCTGGTTTTTCTCTTGAGCTCTGCTGGTTTTTCCTACATATACATATATTAATATGAAAATGAAAGCGTATACCTCTACATAATGAGCTCAAAATAGAAAAAAGAAAAGAAAATCACTCTCATTGTGCTTCTATATTTTGTAGGTATTTTATGTAAAATCTCTGTTTTGTGCTTTTGTGTATTTATAAAAATGTTCAATATAAAATTAATGTTGGCCCAGGTTGGTATACCAAACAAATTAATTTAATGAAAATTATAGAAAACTTAATAAATCATAATTGATTTGACCAATAACAAATCTATGGAAAGTATCGATTCGTTGCTCATTTCTTACGGGCAAGTTGCCAAAATAATTGACGGCTTCGAAAAATAGTTGGACATTTACGATTTCACTATAAAGAACGACAGAATGCACAAAAGTTTCAAACGCAATGACTTCGGAGAAGACCACCAATGTATATAACAATTTCTTATTGTCATGATTTTAAAGTGCCAAAAGAGATACGAGGCTAGCATAAGAATTAAAAAAAACAGACTTAGGATACTAACGGGATTGCTGACAGGCCATTTCAAGCTGAAGGGATATCTAAGAAAGCTGGCTCAGGAAGAAAGCGGCACTTATAGGTTCTGTAAAGAAGTAATCGCACAATCGTCCCTAAATCCACTAAAGATCGTAAAATTCTTAAAAGAAACTGGACTTGAGGAGGTAATCTAGGTAATTGAGTGATCCCATGATTAATAGAAGTAAAAAGGGGCTTCCTCACAATAGATCTAAGTTTCAAAGTTTAAGAAATTATTTTTGATAAAAGAATTAACAGGAACTAGCATTTCAGGAATTTTTTCCAATATGTATTACCAGTTAAAGCTTTTATTATTTATTTTTAACTTGTAAAATGATGCACCTTGGACTGACCTATTCATAAACTCATTGAAATCGATCCAGGCTATATAGTAGCTACATAGATAGATTTCTGCTTGTTTTTCTACATCAATTTCTTTATTTTTCTAATTTTAAAAAGGTCATTTCTGATGAGTACCAATACAGAGAGTACACTACACATTTCTATTCTATAGTTGTTTTTGTAGGTAAATATAATAATAATAAATAAAATACATATTTATAGTTAGTACAAGTCCTTATTAGGTAATTTAATTATCACATGCAATAAACGCCCACACACTGCTATTTATTCCACATAAAATCATCATTTTCTGGGCTTGGCCTTCCTTTCAATTAAACTGAGTTTCATTATTTCTTTTTATTTTTTTTTATTGCAACACGGACAATACACTGCTGGTGTTCTTGTGTCGCCATGACGTCATTGTTTTTATCGCCAAATGCAATCTCTATTAGACACACACGAAATGCTTGGTATATAAAAATATTTCTAAGCACGTCAGACACCTACAAACTTAGCGTTTTTTATTGTATTCTCGCACCTCTATGGATGGATGGAATTGGGCCCATTTTACATTTGCCATGGATGAATGATCAATACCTATCGGATACCTACTTCGAAAATGTAAAACATTTCTGATAATTCACATTTTTTTCTACTTCCACCTATATTTTCTATGAAATTTTGAAACAAAGGATTTTTTCCGATATATCAATCCAATTTGACGTAAGTAGTGGATCCTTACGATATGATAAATTAATGAAATTTTAGAATTAGAATTAGAGGGTCGGTATTGAAAAAGGGTTCATACATAGAGTTTTTTTTTCTTCTTCTATAAAGCCAAGATTATATTCAGCAGTGGAAGTGTGTAGTTAATTGGTAGCTTTTTTTATTTTTTTTTTGGTTGGTATCCCCATACAAGTTCGAGGTCGCCCACACAACACTGTAAGTTGTTTAGTATTCAAATGGTAGGAATATGTAGGTATACCTAATTTACACATTACATAAAGAGAGAGAGAGAGATAATAGAATTCGTAACTGTCGTGTGTTGGACTATTGAAATTAGCTTTAACCGTAAATAAGTAGCTTTTGTTTATAATTTAAATGTTAATAACAATCATTAACTAATAAAATAATTTATGGATTGTCAGAAATTGGTACCTCTTTATGGGAGATTATCATAAAATATTGAATAATAATCAAATATTATTGTTTTCAATGTTTTTAAATCGACTCAATCGACGAATCAATTGAGAGAATGTGAATGTACAACTCGACAAACGCCAAATTCTAAATAAATAAATTAAGCAAATATTTTAAATGCTAAGATTTTGATTTAAGGGCCTCGTAAGAATAATGAACATTCTTTCTGATACTAATTTATTATTCTATAGTTATGTAATAAGGACTTAATTTGAATAACAATTCTATTGAATCTGATCACGTTGAGATACCTACAATTTTTCTGAATGAATATTTAGAAGCAGAGCGATTTATATTTATTTTTTCTGGTGGTTACTTTTTATATTACATAATCATTCTCTCAATTTAACACGTGAGTTTAAAAATGGAAGCAATTTTTAAATCTTCCGTTATTCATCTATACCAGATAAAAATATCTATGGAAAAATCTCAACGTGATCAAATTCAGTGGAATTGATATCCAAATTATCGTCAACATCAATCAGAAAAATTAATTTAATTCTAACTACGAGTATTTACATAACTGACTCACATGAAGAAGATTTCATTCTCATTAGTTTAAGAAAACTTTAAAAATTGTAATTGCTATGTATTCGATTTTACAGTACCACAACGGCTGGGTTTAGAAATTAATCCTAAGCGACAGCTACGAAAGAGTGAAATCCGAAATCGATACATAAGACACACTTTAACATTTTGGTTAGTATATATGCATTTTTGCAGACCCTAATCGAAAAAGAAGAATTTTCATCTTTAACTTGATTTTTCACTTCTCGTCTAAGACAAAATGAAGCGACCCAACTCGAAAACGACTCTTCAATTTCAATAATCCTATAAAAGGGTGACAGGTGACAGTCAGATGGTGGAGATACTTTTATTTCCCATCCGAAAAATCTTTGACTATCGATCCTGAATTCAATGTGTACATATAAGTACCCTTCCTTTACTTTAGAAGGGGTGTATGGAGGGGTGGTGGGGGGGTGGTCTACCAAAGCAAAAGCACCAAAAAGTAAATACCTACCCAAACAAAGAATGACAAACTCATGGTTTGGCGCTTTTTCGAAATATTATGAATGAAATGACGTAACACTAATCGGTACCGTTGGCTGAGAGTGTATGAGTGTGTTACCATGTGATTTACACACCGTATCGAGAATGGTATATAAAAGTGGTGTGGATAATTTGGTTTGTTTGTAGTGCGCATGGAAATTTATGAATAAAGAAATATATAGAAAGTAGTATATACGGGTAGGGCTTTTGTAGTAGTAATTCCATGAACGACTGAGTACGATACAGACTCAAAGTAGGAGTGCCGTTTGATGTGGACCTTTCCTCTCTTTGGATTTGATTCAAATTTTCAATACTTAGCAGAGTGTCGTTGTGAACGGATCGTTGCGCGTGATTTTTGTTCGTGTACAAAAACAATATAATTTGTAAACAAGGTGTTGGTTTAACTTTAAATAAAAAAAAAGTGTTTTTTTTTCTATTTGGGATAATTTTGTTTTGTTGCTTCTGTAAAAGAATAATTATTTAGAGAAAAAAGTGTGTGCGCGCCTCTCTGTGTAGTATTATTTCATATAAAAATAAAAATGCCTGAAACAGCAGAAATTGATGTTGTTTCAAAAGAGTGGCTTCAAAGTGAACTACGGGCAGGCACTAAAAATCTTATCGTACTGGATTGCCGTAGCTCGAATGAATTCCAGGAAGGTCATATCCGTTCAGCAGTAAATTTTTCAATTCCTAGCATTATGCTAAGACGTTTGGCAGCTGGTAAAATTGATTTAACATCAACGATAAAATGCCGTGATTTAAAACAGCGCATACAAATAGCATATAGTGATAGTTTGTTCATACTATACAACGATAATTCGGATCTAAATACAAATAGCGATGCGACCACAATCAACGTGTTGCGTCGTCGACTCAAACAAGATGGCTGCCGTGTTGTTTGGCTTGAAGGTAATGATTTTTCTATTCCATTTTTATTCATTCATTTCAAAAAATATCCCATCACGTAAAAAATCTATCTCACTTATTACACACACATAACTTAAATACAAATTTGTAATTTTCATACTCTCCATAAAAGAAATGAACGACAATTTAATACTTTACCACGTACCACCGAGCTCGCCCACACAATTTGTTTTTTTTTTTTTTTTTTTCTTCTCAAATATGAATGGATGGTGTATGCGTGTGTATCGAAATTAATAAAACCACTTTTGACTAATTTATTACTGCTTGACTCCCAGCAATAATTATTTATGCTATTTCAACGCGTGGGCTTCAAATTCTGTAGATAAAAATTTGATGAAATGCACTCATTTTAGGAGCTTGACGTTATGCTATAGTGTGCGAGAGTTGAAAATCCGAACGGTTATGAATTTTATATACCTACAATCCTACATATGTATGTACCATGTCTACTTCATACAAATGAACAGTGCTGCATTCAGATATTTGGGTGTGTTTTCACGTATCATTAGAAATGCTACAGATCTGAAATAATTGATGTTGGAATTGGAAAAACCGATATTCATATTTTTGAATTTTCAATTATATTTTTTGCAACACAAATTGGTGACCAACTATATATGTCTATACTTACATATTTATTTAAAAATGCAATTTATATGTTCGGTTCTCGGTTCGATTGGTTTAATTAATGTGATATTTGTACGTTCATTAAGCAAAAGTTTACTTTGCATTTGCAAGGTCATTTAAAAAATAGAATTTAAAAAAACTTTTTCAAAATCACCAAATTAGATAGAGTGCGGCCTTGGTTGAATGATAAATCGTATAGTTAATCAATATAAGATAAGATACAAAGTAATCAGCATGTGCTTAATTTTTGTAGAGCCTTTTTTGAGTACATAAATTATTTTTTAATTTTTTACTTTACATTACATCAAATCTCTAACTTAATTCAACGAAAACTCTAGACTAAAATGAAATAATACAAAATATCAAAAACTTGAAACTACCACCATCAGGTGGGTACCCTTACCTTAAATTTTTTTTTGTTTTAGTGAATTTGACCTACATTGTCATTGATTTGATCTGTCTGTAACTAAGCCACATTCATATTTAATTCAGAAAATAAATTCATTCAAGCAAACACAACAACAAACCTTTTACTACCTAAATAGTTTAGGGTAGTGCTCCTTTTTATGAGTGGGATTATAGAATTACCATAAAATTCTTGATACACTCGTTACACTTTTCTACCAGGTAATCTATAAAGGTCTTAATAATTAAGTGTAAGTAATAAAAATATCTATTTTCTTCAATACGAGTATCAGATACCAAATGACCAATACTTTTCCAATTATAAAACCTAAAGGCAATAAATTCTAGGTACCTTCTACCTTTTTTTTTTGTTTTTTTTTTTATTTGAATTCTATAGATATTTTCCAGAATGATACATTATGAACAGAATAAAGTCATTCTTTATTCACAATTCTTAGAATAATCTTATGAATAGAGAAATTAGGTCTCTATGCACTCATCTATTTTGTATTGTTCGTATCGGTATCTATATGCTTAATGGGTAAGGATTTTCCATCTATCTACATAATATAGTTTGAGGGTTTTTTTTTTCATTTAAGTACATATTAATAAAATTTTACTCTATGATCTTGTTATATTTGCGAAATATGTACGTACATGTAAATAATAACTACATACCTTACTTAGGTACTTACTTAATAAACTCTGCTAATTATTTTGAAACTGAAAAACAAGAGTATTTAACCCAAACTAAGTAGAAGTTAGCTTCTTCTTTCTTTTTTTTTATTTGCACGTACGACGGTCCATATTAAACCATGGTCTCCTTACAGATCGTCCTTCATAATGTTTTGTCGTGGATCAACACCGTCCAGTTTCTGTGACCGAAGGCGTTAATATTCTGGGCCACTACATCTATTTGTGACCCATTGCATGCGTTGTATGGCAATAAATTTACTAGGGAGGACATCTTTGTATTCTGTTATACATTCGTGATTATCCAGTGCAATCTATAGCTTCCATACCCTCTCACAGGTTCTACGATACGTCTAAGTGTCTCCCTTTCAAAGATATCTAGTCTGTAAGTAGTTCTAAGAATATTGTCTAATTTCACTATCCATTAATATAATTTCGAAACAATAAGTAAAGAAGAAGCAAACATTAATTTGTTTATCTAAATATGAAAGGAGTAGGCAAGTCTTTAATCTTTATAATAGGGAAATTACCTAACTAGAAAAGTTTTTTTACAAAATTCATGCTTAATAATACAAGGTCATTCATACATATCTACATTGCACATGAGTATTTGGACAACCCTTCATCTCTTTTGAAAACGACTTTACTTAAATTCTTAAAAATCTTCGATAACGTACGTTAATAGCATTGTTGTTATATGCGTTCATTAAATTTTGAAGGAATTTTTAAGTTTTATTGAATACTTAAATCGCTAAGATTAAAATTATCTTATGATTAAGTAAACGATATTATTACTACGTTAGGTATATTAGTATTGATTGTCATTTACATATATTATCATTATGTGCAAGTGTGTGTGTGTGTTATAAGTTTCGTGATATTGAAAATAGTAGAAATCCAGTATCAATGAACTGTACACAATCAACACTTAAATAAGTAGTACATTAAGTACATATAATTTATGTATGTACGTACATAGTAGTTAAGTATATTGGGAAAATTTATTAGTTGAATGAATGAATGAATTCAAGTTAGTTTAATTAATAAATATAAAATATGGAACAACAAGATCTCCTTTTCCTACAATCTTATCTAATCTAATTTCAAAATTGTTGAATGGAATTGAAATTACATTGGAATAAATATCTCTAGTAAGTTAGTACTTAGTCATTTCCTTCGGAACTGTAAATCCGCTTAGGTAGAATATAATTGAGGTTTAGATCTCTCTGGGTATTCAAAATTCATACCAGATTAGAATCGATATTGGAAAAATTATTAACAAAAAAAAACTCCGCCTTCTATGACAGTTTCACAATGAAATAATTACAAATAGACGAAGATTAAAGAGATAGAAATATAGAAACAGATGTTCAAGGTAATGGAATTAACTATCATTTTTCTTGTAATAAGATTTTTGTATAAATTTCGTTTAATCTAGATTTAAGGATAAAAAATTGAAAAAAATAGCGCGTTGCGTGTGCGTAACTTAAAATGAAGGATAGAAGGAATGGGGTTTTGTCATAATCTATTGCTAATGTTTTTAGATTTAATAGTCAATAATAGAAGTGGATAGTGTGAGGAGAGAGCAAGCATCCTATAGCGGCATTCCTCGCGTTCTGATATGCTTTCGGTCTACCATTCCAGAAGATCAATAAAACATAGCATGGTTGATCAAGGTGCGTCACGGATTTCGAAACGTCTTTTGTCTCTTTCCTAATATGATTGGACATGGACAGTCACTGACTGTTTCTGGCAGTTCCTCGCATAATTTGTAGGTTGGTTCTACCAATGATAAAATATGTTTAATAAAAATGGTTCATATTGCGCATGAATGAAATGCTTTTTCACCATTCAAATGTCGTAAGGGTTAAGTACTTGTTTTCACTCTAATATCTTTAATTACACTTTTTGATTGTAAGATTGATATGTATAAATGACAAGTGATAAGAATCAGCACAGTATCCGTTTATAACATATCATCAGTATTACTTTTATTAACTTCCATATAAAAACTATTGGAACAAGAACTGTTATCTTCCAATTTCCCACCATATATGTACATACATACATACATAGTAGGTATAAACATGACAAAATAAAAATCCATTTCCTTTTCTAATTATCTTTGTCCAATATCATCATATTTCCTGAATGAAAATCGACTAAGTATATTATGTGGCTGTTGTTTACTTTTAATTTAATTTTTTAAAGCGAATGAATTAAAATTACATTACGGACTTCAAATTAAATATTTATCGCTTGGATTGTAGATAATTTGTTATTATTATCGCCCTGTTATCGCAAAGTTAGTATTTAAAACAAAGAAAAAAAAATGTGTATGGACATTGTGCGTACCTATTCCAAATACCCAACACAAATGCACACACACACACACACATACATATAATTTATTTTATGGCTTTAAAATACATACAGAAATGAACGCATCATCATATTTTATTAATGAATCACACTAATGTGGTACTTCTACTTATATTAATCCTTATACTTAAGTATACTTACTTAATAAATCTATGCCGATTTGAAATGAAATCATTGAGACAGTGAATTTTTGAATTTTGACGTTGCTTTCATTGGATCGTCTTAATTAACTACATTTAAGTAAATTCAAAATTAGCCAATTGCCCATTAGTCACTTTCACTTATGAATTCTTCAACTAGAAGGCTTGTAATGCCCTCTGGCTCCAAGGCACATCACATGAACTTATATATATAAATTAGCAAAAATCAATTTTAAATAAAAAACAACACTAATTTTATTTACTTTACTTTATTGATTAATGATTCTATTTATATAGAGTTTACTTAAAATTAACTTGTGGGAATTAGGAAAGGAACACGTGTATATATATATTCAGGCGGTACCTTTATGTTGCGTTTTGTCCTTTCAATCTTTTCTTCTCCAAACGTCCTTGTGTAATTGATGTGTTCTTAAGTTAGATGTATTTTTCTCCAAACGTTTATCGTTTATTGTAGTTATCGTTTCTTCTAATGAGAATATGGAAGCTTAATCGTCCCAACGTCCTTCGGTTGTGAATTTTAATGTTGCGTATCACTTTATTCTATGTTTAAACTTTGTATTTATGTGTATCTTAATATTATGACCGGTCGCTGCTTCTGCTAGCGATCGTCTCTCGAAACTCTTCTAGTCATTTTTCCATATCCAATCTAATCCCCCACTCTTCTGCAAATCGCAACTATAGGGATGTACTCAGAGAGGACAGGATAGAACGAGGACAATTACAATAAACTTAAATTAATAACAATAATATGTGTACTTGTATAGTTAAGAATATGGAACGAGCCAAAGGGGGTCGTTACAAATATATAATATGGTTTTTCGTTCTTATCAGAAATAAGAACGTTCATAGCTCTAACTAATTCTATTGGATTTTGGTATTTTACAATTTTGACACCAAAACAAATTAAGGACATTTAAACAATATGAAGAAAATGAGAATTGCTAAGTTTAAAAAATATGTGCAGAGAAAAATTGTGTCGCCAACAAATATGTTACAAGGTAATATGATATATCACATTACACATAAGTATTCCATTTCATCTACATACATATAATCTAATTTAGATATAAATCAAACTAAGGAAAAAAAAATCTAGACGTCTAGATACATATAAATATAACCTGTCTATATAGATTTATATCAAGTAACTTCAAATGAATTACAATATAATAATATCAAAGATGATCATGATTGTTTCACAGTGTATACCTGGTGCATTAATAGTCACGCATATCTCATATTAGTTCCAATTTTAAATATAATAATATTCCTTAACATTTTTAGATAATAATCATTTCAACCTTATTATACATAATTTCGAATATATGGTTGTATTATAAGATTTCAGGCAAAGAAAATAAAGGCACAAAAAATGTAGACAAATTATCTAATAACCCAAAATTATCCAATATATAAATTTGGAACGCATTAAAAAACCATTAATATGTGTATCTCTTCTTCATGCAACAAGCAAAAAAGGCAAAGAATTCAAATTAAATGCTATTAGATAAAATAATAGATAATTAGATTAAACGAATACTGATTATTTATACAAAAATTTCTGTTACTCCCTTTCAGTTAACATTTTTAATATTTATTTAGTTTAACCAACAGGCTTGTACATTGTACTACATAACTACATTGCGGGTACATATTTACATATAAGAATTTAGTAATAAAAAAATAACTAATAAAATAAAATGGTTGTAAGGCCCGGAAAAATATTGAGTATTCATTGATTTTCTTTATAATGATCTGTTTTAAATTTATTTTCTATTAAAATATCCTGCTCTCACGATCGCTGGAAAAAAAGCTCTCCCGTAGTTTAGGAGATATGAATTTGTTATGGAATTTTTATCGAAAATTTAAGGGAAAATTATGAAAATCTGAACGATTTTTTTTTCCAGAATTCCATAAAATTGATCTTAAGATTATTAATTATAACGTTTTCAAGTGATTTTTAGAGAATTTCACATGTCTAAAAAAGGCTTAAATTCGGAACAAAAAATCAAATTTCGTTTTGTAAAATTTAAAATAAATGTTAAACAACAACATAGACCCAGACATCTATCCAATGTTGGATTTGCACAAGCCTTAGGTTTAATCTGTGAGTAGTTGCGAGGCTAAACTCCAAGCTCATTTAAAAAATCTTTTACAGATATGATGTTTTTGAATCAGTATTTTTATAGAAATGTTTCATCAAATATTTTTTTTTCTGATTTTCGAAGCAGATAACTGGAAAAAATCAGTTCTCCAAACAATGCTCCTATAGTTTAGAAGTTATGAATATTTTAAGGAATTTTTATCGAAAATATAAGGGAATTATAAAGAAAAATTGGGAAAAGATTAAAATTTCTCATTCATTGGGAAATGTTTTAGGTTATAGTACCTGCTTACTTACATATTTTGTATTTTATTTATTTATTTAATTTTATTATTTATTTTTATAGTAAGGTAATCACTGCTTAGTTTATTTTGTTGAGATGTCGGACACATTTTTTCACTGAAAATAATTTGAGGTAATTTAGTAGCAAACTTATTTTTTAGTTTAACCTTTTGAACATGAATTTTTTTTTAAATTGCATTCCAACGTAACAAAAAACATAAATTTGCATTATATCATCACATATATCATCTGCATTAAAAAAAAAACCATAACAGAGAACATATGCACAAGTACATATCTATATGTATATGGATACATACTCTTATGTGCATAATATACCTACAATGTATATGAATAAATTTTCTTAAGGTATTCAAAATAATGCACACCTTACTAACTTCATTTATGTGTATTTATATTATGTGCATATGTAGTTATGTATACATATGCATCTTTCAACTTCTGTAAACGCTTTAATTATAATTATTATTATTATTAGTGTGAGTAAAATGTTATGAACAGTATAGGCAGGATATCAGGGTATTTTAGATCAACAAGGATTACAATGAGATGTCAGAAGATTGATCCTATATTACATTAGAGGAATCTAAAAGATGCCCTTTAACCGTACGTACATTATTCATTAGAACGCTTGAAAAAATGTCAACTTTGGTAAATTAAGTATTATTTTGAAACTACGATATAATAACTATAGAAGAATAAAGATAGAAATCTCGATCAAAATGATAGAAACACTAATTATGCAGCTAAAATTAGCATGCAACAAAAGAAAAGCGATCACAGTACTCGGGTTGATTCAATAGGTCCGTGTAAATTAATATGGTCACGGTGTACTTTGAAAGTAAAATAATTGAGCTGGCGTTAAACAACCCAGATACAAAATACAAGATAACCATTTGATATAAAGGAAGAAATGAAAACGAGATTTCTGATAAAACTGCTTAAAGTCAATTATTTAAATAACAACATTACGGGATGAACTGGATTAGAACTGAAAAAATACCATTAGATGAAGTTATTTAAAATATAAAAAATAAAATCTTCAAAACTTGGAAAGAACAATGGAAACAGAAAAATATATAATTTCTATAAATGTAACAGAAAATATACCAAGAAATTCGTTGTGGTTTAAAGAAATTAAAATAAATTCTAATTTTAATGACACTAAACAAATAATGAACACTGCTAAGACAAAAAGTAACAAAATTTTATAAAAATAACAGATAATAAAAATTGTAGATATAACATTAAAAATAAACAAAAAAAAAATATTAAAAACAAATACTAAAAATTCTAAGAGAGGGAGAGTAAAACAAACCTACAAAAAAAAAATTGTTTCATATCTCAATGAAATTTAGTATAAATTTTGACAGTACAAATGGCAAACCTTCAAAAAAAAAAATAAAAAAAATTCAGTGAAGTGATCGGTAAATTCGATAAAAAAATAGACAATAAGAGTGTCTAAGAAATGTTTGTGAATAAATTGAAAATCAACAAACAAATATTATTTAGTATAATGGTACACTTGATCGCAAATTGTAATTTATTTTATTTCATAAATTTGGAAATTTTTTGTACGGCTACCTACTTATTTGTTAAATCATGTAGATAATATGTTGTACCTACAACTATATATAGCATAATATGCCTTTATAATACATATAAATGCTAAACAGAGATTTTGTGTTATGCAAGAAAAAAGAAGTTTGTCGGTTTCTTGTAATACAATTTGGTATTAAGTTTTTTTTACCATTGTAGTCTGAAAACAAAAAGCTAACATAATTTTCTTTTGAATCAAACCTGTAAAAATGCGGCAATCGTGTTTTTAATGTGCTATCGGTCAAAATAAAAAATTGGAGTAAAATACGCACAAACGATTTATGGGAATGATAATTTTAAAATATTTTTGTTTTATTCGTTTTGGAGATTATTAGAGCTTTTTATTGAATTAGGTATATTTAAATGATTCTGAGAAAAAGTGAAGACAATAGAAGGCCGCCAATCATTTATAGAGTTTACACTAAGAAAAATTGGTAAGGATTTTTTTTTTTTAATATTCTATTTACGTTACATTATACATAAATGTTAAGTAGTGTATGACACTTACATACATATCTTTTATACCCGTATGATGTTAATCGAAGGGTATTATTTTTATATGTATTGAGTATTGTAAATAAAATTAATATGCACTGAGAAAAAATAATTGAGATAAAGTTTATTTTTGAAGAGGTCCATATCCATCATGGGATTTGACCTTTTTTTTAAATTGTAAAAACCTTTTTTTTTTAAATTTACTATTAAAAATACTTTGAATTTTTGAATTGTTTTGGTTTTCTAGAATTTTTTTTAAATTCTAATAATTTTTTGAAAAATGTTGGTTTGAAAAAAAAATTTACATTATGTGGTGAATATATTTTACTTCTTAGATTTTTCAAGTAATATTTTTATTTTTTTTTAAATTTCATTTAGAAATTCAAAGATTTTATTTAATTCCATCTTAGTAAAGTATGTAGGCATTTTTATATTAGGTAGGTATATAATGTATTAAAAGTTAATTAACCTGCCTGCCTACCATCCCTACATGCATTCCATAACTAATTTCACTTGCACAGACACTCTTAAACATCATGGGCATCTGTACCATTTAAAAACAAAGAAAATATATTATTGTTATAATAAATCATTGAATTTACAAAAAAATGAACCTACAATTTTTTTGTATTCTTTTGTTTTGTTTCTGTTTCTCGAATTCTGACTAACTAAACAGGTATTCGAATTTGTTTTAAGCTTTTTATATGTTGCTCCCTGCCGTGTTTGCAACACTTTAAAATGAAATGTTTTATTTATTGGCATTGTTAGGCCCTTCAATAAAAAAGTCTGAAAATACAATATTAATATAAACGAAAAATGTTGATGGCCATTTATTGTTGTTAGTTTATTATTGAAAATAAAAGATGTTAAAACATTAAATAATGACTGAATTTATTTTTGATTTTTTTTTTTTTTTTTTTGTAAGATGATTAATATAATGATAATTGAATGGAATTTTATACATGCAGTATAATATTGTTGTTATGTGATTTGAGTATAGAGAATCTCATAGTAGGTAGGTAGGGTATAGGTACTGTGACGAGCTAGTGTTTGTAATTTTTAATATAAATATTTTAGATATGATTTATCGTGATTTGGTAATTTTAAAGGTTTAAAACAATAAAATGACAAACTCTGAAATTTTTGTTGGTCATAAGCTCATAAGGTTGAGTAAATTTGAGTACCAAAAAAATTAAATCGTATAAATTCATATATATACTACTTATTTTAAAATAGTACTCCTAATAATTTAACATTTTACGTACGTACCTAAGTACCTAAGTACATACACAAAAAATTAACCATTTTGAACAAAATTAGCAGTAGGTAGGTACTTTTAAATTGAAATTTTATATTGAACCACAAAAATAATGTCTCTTAAAATTTATTCAATCGATCATTCAAGGCTTTTTACATTTTTATGTATTTTATGGTTTGAGGCAATTCACTGAAATTTTGATATTACATATTTTCTATATAAGGTATACATACTTATTTATGTAAGGTAGGTACATACATCTTATACATAAAATAAAAATAAATTTCAAGAAAATAATCGTCCATTTTTAAAGGAACTTTAATTACTCAAAATGACAGGTTCACCCGTTCAGTATCTGCAATGCATACAAATTTTTAATACTAATTCTATTGTTTCGCGGCTAATCGATTTGCAAACCAATATTTTATCCTTGAATTCCAACATATATACGTAAAAAGCAAAGCGGCATTTTGTATTTCTTGTTTGACCACAAAACATTATGTAAAACTTCAAAGAATTTGTTCTTTTATTCGGCAAAGAATTAGGATTAAACAAAGGTGACAACAAAATTAGCTTGTTTATGGTATAGAGAGCTATATAGAGAGTTTATATAATGTACATTATATTCCAACTTTTAAGTAATGGAGAGAAAAAAAATTTAAAATAGATCAATGTACACTGGTAAATTAATTTTAAAAAAAGTAGAGAATAATTTAACAATTTTGTAATAATTACAACAATTTTTTGTATTACATAAATTTACGAAAAAAAACAGTCAAAAAATATTAGCTAAGGAATAGTGTGAAAAAATCCTCTTTTTTTCTAAATAAATTATAAATTGGATTAAAAGTAACCTTCCTTTGCTTAAGTATATTCTCATTGTATTGTCTAGACTCTAGAGCCAAAGGGGTATTATATAGAGAGTGAGCATTTTGCCTGCCATAACAAATATACTTAAATCTTTTAATAAATTATTATTTTTTTTTCTGTGTTTCCGTCCTTACAGTGCATTCCTTAACAATTGATGTTGATAATATAGGCATACCTTAATTCTGTTTAAATCATAACAAAGAACGGAAGACGTGTGCGTTCTTAATGATCATTTTTTTTTTTTATTAGAAATTGAGAATAGTTATAAATTGATATGCACAAAAACCTATAAAAAAAAAAATGTAAGGAAATTGTAAGACTTATTTTTATTATTATTATTAAACACTTTAGTTACTGTGAAACTATTAAAGTAAATTCAACACAACCCAGCGTACATGATACTCGGTAAATTAACTATTATGTTGTTAAGAATATTTATGGAGAAAATATGGCCAGCATAACTATTTATTCAATATTTTCACGTAAGGCAATAAACAAATTGTCTGACTATCATTTAGACAAATGTATGTTATGAATAATAATTAGCCAATTTAAACATTAAACTGACAATGTTGTAAATTAAAAACTAAACATAGAGGATAATAATTAATGGCAAGAATTTAGTGTTTAATTAAAAGTGACAAGTAACGGACGATACTATTATATTCAAAATATTTGAACATTTTGGGTTTTCATACTTCATAGGATTTATTCAAAAAAAAACACTGAAACCTGAATTATTTGTAAATTCCTATGAACTGTACTTATACGATGTATTGTAAAAGCCTTTTTTTCAAAAACTCTAAGAAATTAAATTTTTTAAAAAATCTTTTTTTTTTGACTTTGCTCTATGTACAAAATGAAGGTTGAATTAACCAATTTTGAATTAAAATTATTTACTAGTTAGTTAGTTTAACTTTATATACCTAATTGTTTTGAATTACTAAGAATTTAATATACTTGCATGGATGCAATATCCAAAATGGTATTATTGAGTTGGTACTTAGGTTTATTATCCAATACTCTGTAAGCGATATGTTAGATAACTCTATAATAGTAATTTTGGCATAAATTATTCTCACCTACTAGATTTATTTATGATATTTAACTTTTGTCTAGACTCTAGACGTGTAATTCTTACTATAATTCCTTAATTGTTGAAATATTTTTATAAAGATCTTTTTTGTCATATACATTTTTTTCAGATTTCTAATATAAAATATCGATAAAATCATCAATATAACAACTCAAAACTGGAAAAATATTAAATTCTTAGAAAAATACGAATATAGAATATTTTTATGGTTTTCTCGATATTTTCTTAGAAAATAAAAAAAAAGGGACAAACCAAAAAAGATTGGAAATAAAATTTAACATTAAATAAAATTACAGTTATAACATTTTTTCCACAATTAAGAAAGTTAAGTAAGAATTTTAAGGGAAAATAATTTGCTAAGGAAAATAATATAATCCACGCTACGTTACTGATATATAGTTGATTGAACTGACTATGGGTTTATACTTTAGTTTTTTTTCAGACTTATAATTCTAATACTTAAGAAACCATTTTGAATTATTATCCACTTGTATATGTATATTGAAGTTAGAATACAATAAAAAGAAATTTGATACTACATACATGTGTATATGGTACATAATGAAGGAAACCTATAACTATCTAATCGGATTATTACCTTCTTAATATGGGGTTGTTATATGTATATTGTTGTATATATAGTTAAGGTATTGTATAAATTTCAAATCCACCATTAAATTTCACCTGATTAAGTTTTTTAATCAAATACAACTATACCAAACGTATATTGTATGCAGTATGCATCAATACAGGTAAATTACAGGTAAATCAAATCGATAGAAAAGATCCATTTTTGTGTGTGATCTTTATGATTAGATATACTTAATTGAAAAAAAATTTTAATTTAAAAAAAAAGAAATCCACATTCACCCCTAAATAATTACAGGGTGCTTAAAATTGTAACTTATCTAAAACTTGAGACCATTTCCAAATTCATTGTAATATAAAAATTAGTTGTATCCGACATTGTTCTTTGTGATTTATTTTATTTTGTGCGCGACTTCAGGTGAAGTAGAAAAATAATAAATTACCTACCAGTAATCAGTAATCAGTAAAATAATAACTATAATTACCTATCATCCAGTAACTTACAATTAGCTTTGCAAAAAAATAAAAAAATAATTCGTGAGTAATCCTTTGTAGGTTAAATTTGTCTTCATAAATTCTTATTAATTTTTATTAATATTTTTCTTAACTTAATTTCTTTATAAGGTTAAGACAGATTTTGTATACCTAATATTAATTACAAAATTTTGACTTTTCTGGTGAAAAACATCCATAATTCATGACTTTTGAGTTTAGTTAAATTCAAAATGCCAATATCTCTTTTACCCGTCCTTATGCCTTAATTTTATGTGGTATGTATGCAGGTACTCACGAGTGATTTTTTCTTGTAACTTTACCTTTGCCACTGACTGTTCGTATATATGCTGCAGAAGGTGTTTCCAAACAATAATTTAAGCTGTTGTTAATGTAATAAATAATTTTCGTAAATAGCCGGGATAAATTTGCGTTGTTAAATCTTCTAAATGAATTCGCATATATATTCGAACAAGTTGTATATGCCGTTTTCATAGTGAGGCTGCATTTATATTCTCGAAGATATTCCTTGAGATTAGTGGTACCATAAATTATAAAGATACGTTTTATATTTGATTTAGAGAATAAGAAACATGATAATTGGTACGTGATAATAGCTTTGTTTGCTGAATTCGAGATATAAGGGCTGGAGGCATATCGTTTAAAATATATTTCAACTGATATACTGGCTTTAAGTCACAAGAGGGTTGAGGCAGTTTTGGAGTTACTTAAAATTGTTCAGTAATTTTGGGTTGGTATGTATTTTTGTGGGTATAAGAGTTCAGAATTTATCATTTATCATGCAGAAAAAAAAAATAAAAAATTTCTTGTTTCGAAATAGAAAAATAATTGAAGCACGATCATAAAATTAATTTATTTAGTTTGATTTCTAAAAATGTCTTGAAACTCTGCCAAGATTTTTAAAATTTTCGTTTGGATAAATTTTCTTTTTCTGTTTTCTATTTTACAAAATGGTAAATTTGTAACTGTTTTCACGTAACATGACCTCTTCCTTTTAATAAATATCAGAATTTGTGGTAATACAATTTTTAAAATTTTCACTTTTGGAGCATTTCATTTCTTATTTTGAATTACTGTTCTTCCTTCTTGTGCCTAATTTTTTTTTTTAAGATTTTTTTTTAAGAAAGTTGTTACGAATTAATGTTACGCCTTTTTGAGTATGTTTCTAGCAAATGTTTTGTATATGAAATTTGTCTACAGTATTTTTTCTTAGCTTTGACAATTTATAATATTGAATCAAAAGTTAAAACATTTGTCAATGCTGTCGTCCATTGATATGGTGTATCTTCATTTGACTGGCGCCACTATTGTAATATTCCAAATATTGTATAACCGGCTCTGCTATACACCTATCTATATACATATCCATTTCACAAATGATTAAAAAATTCAAATTAAATTAAATCATATGGAAGATTCACACTAATTAGCTACGCAATGTTAATTTTATATTCATTTACGGACGTTAATTAAATAATTAATTAATTAAATTACTTAATCAGTTTTACCTCATTTAAATACCCGTACATTTAATAAGTACCATGTCATCATCATTTATTTATTCATGGGCCAGCTAGAAAACCAAAACAATTCTTGGTATTAATTTAAAATTCAACAGGTGATATGCCTATAATAAACAAACTACAAGCTAATGTCCAAATTCGATGAATTTTAAAGACCTTATCTTATGGTTTTCTGTTGGTGCAAGGTGTAGAATGTTTTAATAAATTGAGGAAACTATCATATCAACCAATCTAATGCAATGGCATCAACACTTTAATTTATTTAATTTACGTGGAAATAATATTTATGTGATATTAACTTTTATTATTGTGTTTTAACCAATAATGTCAACAAATATGAGATAAATTACTGTTAAATTGCAGCCATTTTTGGTATTTTGTTATTTGTATTTTGTTTCATCACAAGTGTTTTTCTTGTAATTTTGGTTAAATCAATTTTTTTTGTACCTTGATGATGAATGAATAATAATATAACGACAAAATTATAATTTTAGTTCCGGTTAGGGTTACCTGACTAATAAAATCTTAATTATTTCTAATTGTGTTTAGGAGTTTAAAAGCAGAACGATATTATGTACTTTGGGAATTGGGTTATTAAATGAATATTTCGAATTTCGGTATAGTTGCAAAACAAATTGGCAACTCGAATAGTTGTCCTATCCCTTCAAATGATTGATAATTTGCCATTATTTCTTAATAAGGAGTCAATAGTCGGATTAAGTTGTATGTTTTGACAATAAGTCATTTCCAAATAATCTTCTTATTCTTACTATATTAGCAAATTCAGATTAATATGTAATATATATTGTTTCCCTTTTCCAAAATTGGAACTGGAATACAAAAATTCGATGGGTTTTTCTTTCATTTGTTAAGATAGATACTATAATTACCCGCACAACTGTAGACAAATAAAGTGACTTGGGACATCATATCAGTAAAAAAACATCATATCAGTAAAAGATTTTTAAAAAATTGTATTGGAGTTTCGTCTCAAAAGTACGTACAAATTACAGTTGAGAAACGTACAAATCTAAAAATGTATATATACATATATTGTAGTGTATTACGTCATTTAGTATTTTGTAAAATAAATTTTACAAATTTTCATACATTCTGTGTGAAATTCTATACAAATCACTTGAATTCTTCACAATTAATTCTTCACAATTAAAAGATTATACTAATTGTAAGATAAAATTTATGGAATTCGGGAAAAAAAAATTTTGTTTAGATTTTCCCACATTTTCTTTACATACACCTAAGATTTTTGATAAGTTATAGCTACTTCGAATATGTATTAGAAAATATATATTTAATCAACCGGCGATCGATAGCGTAGGACATTTTAATAAAAAAAAAACCTGTAAAAACATCCATATGTCAGTTAAACATTTCTTAAAAAATCAGGTTAGCATTAAGACTTCCCGCTAATTACATCTGAGACTTTTTTTTGTTTGAGACGAGGTTTAACTCGACGTTTAGTATTTATTATGAATTTTCCAACTGAAACTTTATTTTCCTTTCGAAATTTAAATTACTCAATATTTATTTGTTACTCAAAATTTATTTGTAGTAGAGAAAAAATAGATAAAGACTGACTTATAGATAATAAAATTTCTTCCTTACTGGTTTCATATTAATTTTAGTAATTTGACTGTAAATAGTTTTTTGTTCTTCAAAAAAAATCTTTCCCCACACAAGCAAGCCATCTAAAAAATGAAAAAAATTTTCGAAACATCCTTCTTCAAACATTTATTGTCAAAATATGATCTAAAAAGAGATCGAAAATAATTTAATTTAAAAAAGTCGTATCAAACCAAAAATACACATTTTAATCTCTCTTTTTTTATTATTAAGGCGCCATCTTTTCCAACTCGTTTCTTCAAATTTTCAAATTCCTCCAACATAACAAAATTCATCCACTATTTCTATATTTTAACAATCATTCTATTGAGAGTCTGCAGTTCGGTTTTGTGTTATTGTGCAGTAGCTGATGTTATCCACATTTAGTTTTTAGTCAAGTTGTAAACTTGCTTTGTACTAGAGAATAAATATTTTTTTAATTTTTTTATTTTCGCTCTTTGTGTTTGTTATGAGACACTTGTATTGTACGTTTTATGTATTCTAGACGTCAGGCAGATAATAAATAAGAAATATAGAGAATAAGCATATACAAAAGTATACAAAAGTTCCATAGGTATGTGATCGGCTCAATAAGCTTTTCCACTCATAAGTTTTCTTATTGCAGCTTTTAATTTTTTCGGTGACCTAATATTGAAAATTGCGTCTATCGGAGTTTGATGGGTAGAGTAAACGTGCAATAAAAACAAAAATATATAATGAAAAAAAAAGAAGCTCAAATACGATTTGATTTTAATCTGTAGGAAACGCTCCTACAGCCTATAGTCAATACATTTAGCGATTTTAGTCGAAGCTGTCACGGACTGATATATATGTAGATAAATGCTGTCAGTATTTGTACAAAATGCAAATCTTTTCCTATTAACATTGACATGTTATTGAACTCATCATAATATCATTTCGTGGGAGCTGTGACCAAAATCTCTGTTCTGCTAACTAAATATATGACACACAAATTGTATTCTTTCTCTAGAAATAAAATTTTGTCTCCAAACTTACGGATCCAGTATACCCCTACCGGTTTTAAAAATATTCCAAGAAGAAATAGCTTCAATAATAGATGATGTGACTCCACCTTAGTTTATTTATTACGACAACAAATATTGATGGATGCCAAAAAAATAAAGATAGTAGGTACGAAGTAGGCAAATAACATAAAATACTTAAGAATTTATTTTATTTTCCTGTTTATTAAACTTAATTTTATACATAGTGGTTTTTATATAATACCTAATTATGATTTAATTCATTAATTAATTAATTTTTAATTGTTATTCCAATTTATGTCATTTAAGACGGAAGTACTTTTTTCACTATCAAACGTTGTTGGTTCACCGTAGCTATCATCAATTTTGTGTTTTACATCTTCTTCCTGATTCATTCGTTTATGTTTGGTCCTTCGATTTTGAAACCATACTTTAACCTTAAACATAAAATCTAATTTAGTCTTTGATGTACATATATTTAAGAATTAGATTTAATGAATTTAGTTTATATTATAATTATACTAATGAGGTACATATATTCAAATCTTCCTCTAATTACGACGATGTATGAGTGAAAGAAAAATTTGGAAGTTAAAATCACAGTGGTTTTAAAAAAAATCTAGTATAATTCTAACTAAGTATAGTATGTTTATTCATATTTACCTGTGTTTCACTTAAATTTAGTGTTTTTGCTAATGCTTTTCTTTCAGTTCCTACAACGTACTGATTCCCTTCAAATGCATGTTCCAATTTTAGTAGTTGCAATGGGGCAAACGCTGTTCTAATTCGTTTCGTTTTTCTTAGTGAATGCAATAAAAAATCTAAAAACAAAAATTGATTTTCTTTAAATTTTTAGTAATTAAGAAAATACATAAAATTGATTATTTTCTTACAACAACAAAATGTACGTAAAAAAATTCTAACAAAACAAAAAACTTCGAGAGAATTCGATTTAAATGTCAAAAATTCCACAAAAATATGTTAAATCAAAAAACTTGCAGATGCAAAAATGATGATTTTTAACTTGTGTTTTCTTAATTATGGATAAGGACTCTATAATGATATATTAATTAATTATTGGCATCTATCTTCCCTTTGATTAATAACACGAAGAAAAAAAATGAAAATTCAAAAAACAAATTTACCTGCTGAAAAACCATGAGGAATTGTGCCACCATAACGATTTATTAACCATGGCTGCATTGGATAGGACGATTGATGTACATTTCTATTTAAGAACTTTGAGTAATGCACTGCCTGAGCATGTTTCGAATTTACTAAATAGTTCTGTTGTGATGCATGACGCTGGGCTAAGATAACAGCTAATTGAAGTTGAGCTGTCATAAGGTCTGGATCGAAATGTTCTTTCTGTTGATGTAAATTTAAGCCTTCACATCGTGTTGCCAGCAACGGTAATGGTCGGATAGGATCTGCAGCTGGATATCGTATATAGTTTTTGGGTATTTCACTTGAGCTTGATGCCAGCTGAAGTGAACTATACATTGATTCATCTTTGTGCAAAAGATCCGGTGGTATTCGCAGTGCTTTCGAAATTTCGCTATCATAATCCATTTGTATATTTAATTCATTATCCGAAGTTAAATTGTTTACACTATCCACTTTATTTAATGGCTTTGAAAAGTCATTTCTCACGATGCGATTAATACTAAAATCAAAGTTTGCTTTTGAAGTGGCAACTGGAGGTATCATATTTTAATGCTTTCACTGAGAAAATTTATTTATATTTAAAGAAAAATCACAGTTTGATAGTAAACAACAATTAACTTGATATTCCGATGAATATATATGTAGGTAAATTTTAACAATCGCGATGAGCACTCACAACTAACTAACTAAAGAATGAAGGAATTGAAGCAAAAGACCAAAGAAAATGTTCAACGAGGCGGGTTCACCAACCTAACCGATTAAGCTAAACCAGAAAGCACTAACAAAGTGTCAGCAAGCAAAAGTTTTGTATGTGTGAAAACGGTTCAAACATAAAATAGTGCGCGTGCGGGTAAATGGTGGTGTGACCGGCCCAAGTATATACATACTTCTTTGAAAACATTGAATAGGCGGCACCCATTTCAATTTGCTTTTTTGATTGCATTGTATTATTGCTTGTTTGCAAGTTGTTTTGTAATAAACTGGCACAATTTGAGAATTCATTGATTCATTTTGTTTATCTTTCTTCAGTAAAATTTCTACTTTGGATTTTCTTATTTTCTTTTTGTTTTTTTTATTATACATTGAGCCCGTAGCACAGTGTTTATGCTTGCAAATTTAAAGAAAATAATTTAACTCCTATATTGACCATTTTATTTAATGTATTTGTTTTCAAACTAGCGAGTTAAGGATCTATACTACAGACTCCTACTACATCCGCTCCTCTACATACATACATATGTACGAAAGGAAAAAGAACTGAACAAAATTCACTTCCTTCCAGAATAATCTAGATTAAAAGGAGTATGCCGTAAAAATGGGGAGGTTAGCACCAAACAGTGTGATGCCGTGCTAATTAGATCATAAAAATGTAAGGACTTAATCAATTAAATAAATTAATCTCGGGCGTCAGCACGTCTGGTCACACCCGCCCTCGCCAACATATTTGTGGTGGGTAGACACAGTGTGTCCATTTTCGTAAGCTTCTTTTTAAATACACCATATCGGAGATTATTTTTGAATTAATCAGCTAAATTAATGGAGCTGTTGGTGAGTACCAAGCTAAAAACGAATTAAACATAGAATTCTGCCAAATATTTTACTGTAGAAATAATTTTCTGCTTTGTTTGTTTAAAATTCTGTCTAATACATTTCTGTAACACAAATTTTCGACTATTTAGTATGTCTGTCACATGTTGTTCAAAATAATGGGAATCTGTAAAAAAATACTGTCTACATTTTTTTCGATGGTCCTAATGTGAACAGCTTGTTCGAATAAGCATTCTGTTTTCAAATGTTTATTCAATATTTATGAACAAAAAAAAAATAAAAAAATGCAGTAAGATGGCTTTATGTGCGTGTAGCCAATTTTATCCCAAAAAATTAACCATGAATTCATAAATACTAATTTACATATCACCGAAATTACATTCAGTTGGAAACTTTTTAATGTTCTACACAATTTGTTTTGACAGCATAGCAAAATTGCGGTGGACACTTTTAAAAGCAAAAACTTAATCGACAGAAATATCATCGAAATATAGTCGTCACTGATGAAATCGTCAACAAAACTTTTCTGCTAGATGTCATAAAGTTTATGGAAACTCATATTTTCGCGTTTTAAATGGAAATAAAGTCGTTTAAATAAAGCTTTCCCTTGTGAGATAAAAAGGGTAAAAACTTATTTTTATGAATAATGTCTGAGTTGTAAAATAATTTGTTTAAACGTACCTATAAGGCAAAAGTTGAATAACAATAATTTAAATTTTATTTTTTATGATTGCCAAAAAAAAAAAAAACAGTTTTAGAGTTGTTTTTATATATCTGTAATCAGTTCAGGTTAAACATCTACAGATAAAAACACTTGAGGTGTCTCCCAATGTTTTTTGTTTTTTTTTGGTAAGAATGTTTGAGTTAGAAAAATTCATTTTTGAATTGCGATCTTCGACTTTCTCATCTATTCAAATCCAAACTGGGAACAAACGGACGTTTTTAAGCAAATTGGTTTTTTTGAAACTAGCAGGTATAAAACAAATATAGTTTTTAATGTTGACTTAATCTATAACTCAAGATTAATAAATGAATTAACTGTTTAGAAATATGTAACTAACAAATCGTTATCCTTTCATTTTACAAAAGAGTAAAGAAAAAAAAAATTACATAACACCAAACAAATTCGTTCTACTTAATTAGCCTATTGTAAAAGTTAATTCCAAATCAATTTAGATTAGATTTTAGAAGAAGTAGAGAGCCAGTCAAATTAAGTTACAGGTAAATAAAATTGTATTGTCATGAAGTAACAATTAAAGTCAAAACTATATCCCCAGTTCATAATGTATTTAGAGAGATTAAATCTTTACAAAACCTTTTATACACAAGATCATTTTCTGTCATAGATTGATGCTCATTATTTTTTGATTTATCTAATGATTAACTGCGTAAATATTAACTATAATAATAGGTGTAACATTATTATTCATTTTTGAAATTTAATTGACATTGATTATAAAAAAGTCTAATTATATAGTTAAAGTTTTTGTTCTTTGTATAATTTTGATTTAAATGTCTTCCTTCATGTGTATAATTTATTGAGATTCTATGCATAATTAATATCGATGAATATATTATCGTGCTCGGTGACGTAATTCATAGGGTGTGAAGAAACCCCACACACTCACACCGAAAACTCTAGTTTTGTTGAATAAAACACAAACTCCAGTTTTGTTGAATTATGTAAAGGAAATATATGGACTACAAAATTGACTACCAAATCAATTAATGATTTTTTTAAATGGAGTCCTAAAAAAACTTAGTTTTCATTTAATGGATAAATATTTTCGAAAACTACTTGTGCATGACCAATCTGTACTCTAAACTTGCTTTAGAATTTTCATACATATGGGGTACAAAAATACCCAGTACATTTTGATAGTGCATTCTACTTGCCTTCAAGGGTTCTGTCGATATATAGTTGTAGTTGTTGTTTTAACTTTAATTTTGAATGTAGTAAAACATTTTCGATATTTTTTAAATTGATCATTGACTCTATTGTACTCAAATTCCTGTTAGACGATGACAGCAGTCCGATTACATATATGCGCCTAATTTTTCAATTTCATGCATGTCAGGGTAAAATTATACAAATTATAATGCGCAATTAATTAGTGTTGATCTAATTTCTCTTCCTAATTGAAGGGATAAAATGTCATAAAATCAGAGCATGCAAAATATTCATTCAAGTGTCACAAAATTTATTGAAAAACTGCATTAATGTTCTCCACCCACTTTTTTTTTTAAAAAAAGAAAGTATTTTGCTGGGTTTATTCAAAATATTGTAAACAGACACCATTCCGTAAAAATCCTTAAAGGCATTGACATATGATGTCGGTAATACTAGAGACCTCCCAATGAGGTCTTGTCATCATATGTTATACATTATGTACAGTAAATGCGGTTTCAAAATTAGTGCATAAGCTTAAGAGTGTGGCAAAAATGTACCAATGTTTAATGATTTTATCTACATCCATGTATTATTCATAATGTAATTTATATCTTTGATTTTTCACTTAATGTGAATAACTTTAAAATGATTTAGGGGAGTGGAAGATTTGAAGATTTTAAAAATATAAAAAAATAACTTGTATCTTACTTCATATATCAATATTTTTGAAATTACCATTGGTATAATGTCGAGTATAAAAAGGAGTGGATTTGGCAGGAGTCTCCAGGAGTCTCGTATTTTTGTATGAAGCAATACTAGAAAATAAAAAAAAACAATAATATTCATCATCTTCAATATCCAGATGTATTGCTTGATTACCAATTGATTACAAATGTCAAGAATCTTGTCACTACGATCAAAATATCTCCGATTCCATCAATCTATAACAACAACAAAAAATTCCTCCCCCCCCCTAAGTTTATAGCATATAAGGATCAGGAAAGGCAGAATCTATACCATTATCTCGGTACAAAAAGATTCATTGGCAAATAAATCGAGATGCAAGTCACCATGAATTAATATATAATTCAGACCCATTGAACCATAATTGTTTTCGATAAATTCGTCATTTGTGTTCACTACTCGAATAATTTTGGGTGAGAGTCAAAATATTAGAAAATATCCAGTTGGAATGTACCAGTACGAAATACTCCTCATACGAGATAGGAGAAATCCCAAATTGTCGTCTAATATGTGCTGCGCATGTGCATTGTGTAATTTGCGGTCAAATTAAAGGAAAAAAAAATATTTCAAAAATATATTGGAGACAATTAACATATAAAAATGATGCCGTGACTGGGAAACATTCAAATGTGGTGTCTTCGTTTATATCTTAAGAGAGAAATCATTATGGAAGATATAAATATAATATTATCGCCTACTGCAATTTAATAATACCCAATTTATTATCCAACAAAAATTATTTTTATGCCTACTTCAGAGGAGCTAAATGTATAGTGTTGATTCTTTAATAGGCATGCACATAATTTTATTTCGATCATCGAATATTTTGTTTTTTTGTTTTTGTTTTTTATTTTTATATTTGACCGGATATAATAAATATTGGTTTTCTTAACAGCTCCGTGCGGTAAATATTTTAAAAAAAATGAGAAAAACAATTTTGTATCAGCCAGCATGGTTCTAGCTGTATAATAAAAAAAAAAAAAACTACATAACAAATAAAGAAAAAAAAAGAATCATGAACCTCAACTTTCGTACGATACCATATAATTTGCTTGTTCAAAATGCTTCTCTTTGCAGACGTGTATAAGATACCTTCATCTTTATTTTTTTTGTTTTTTTTTTAATTTTCACATTGGTACATTAAAGTACTATTGGTATTAGTTGTACAAATGCATTTAATACATGCTGTTATGAATATTTTTGAATTTTTCCACAAGAGATAAATTTTCGTAATGACATAGTTAATTCAAAGTTTGTTTTTCTTTCAAAGGGCGTAGTAAAAAACAAGTAATGGTCATCAATAACTATTAGATTGGTAAATATTCAAAATATATAGATGTTTGTCTATAATGCATATTATTTAATTATCTATACCTAAACATAAATACGTTGGTTACTAGTTAGTTATAATGAAACTTAAAACAACGTTTTTATATTTAAATCCAAGTTAAAAAATTAATTAGAAAAATATTTAATCATAATCATCTATAATTCTTATTATGCTCTAGTTCAGCTTGATAGCATAGGCCAATCTTATTATATTTGTTTATACGAAGTGGAACCATCTTCCGTCCTTAGGTCATCTTCAATTTCATTTAACTCCAATCGAGGGGGCAAAGTAATTAGTATTGTTCGTGAATTGTATCCAAGGCTGGTACTCTACTTCCTCCCTGAGACGACGAGATGTAATAGGGCTATTCAGGTTGGGATCAGCTTCTCTCCTATTCTTTCGCAAACGGAATTGGGACCACCTACAGCTGAATTAGGCTATACACTACCCACATTTATTCCTTTGGACATTTTATTTCACGACAAATTCATTTCTATGTATTTTCTTAAGTTTATGAACGGGCGCCAATTTGACCATCTTAACTAAATGTGACAAAATTACTAATTTTCTTAGTTCCATGATAGGAAAGATACAAATTGATCAATTGGAAATGCATTATCACTAAACATTTTTTGATCCATAACTAAGTAGTTACATATCCAACTTAGGAAAAGCCAAAAATAATTAAATCTTAACGAATTTGGTTCAATATTTGGTTTTGGGCGTTTTTAAATCTCAAAATGACCCACGGCTGAGATATTATCTTTTCAAATCGAATAATTTTTTTTTTGTGTGTTTCTTATAGAAAATTTTGCCCTATTTTCACGATTTGAGGGACACTAGTTTTGTTATTTGTGCACCGATTTTCATAATTTCAGGGGTTTTTAAGAATATTTTTTTTTAATATATTTTTTTTTGATTTTCTAAAAATAGTTGAATGTTAATATTTTGAATGGTCATGAAATGCAAGTTGGCTCAAATGGATTTTTATTTTTATTTTATTTTTTTTTTTAAATAATCCAAATAATTTTTGAAGAAGCTTTGATGGTGACTCTATTTTTGATTTACTTATGTTTCCTATTTTTCTATAAAAAAAACTGTTTTTCATGATTTGACACTGCATAACTATGTGTCAAATCACGAAAAACAGTTTTCTTTTAGGTAAATGTGTATATAACAGTGCTTCAAGCCCACAATTTGTTAATATTAATGGTTAAAAAAAAAATTCCAAAACTGTACAAAATATTACAACAACAATGTCTGGATCCCTTTTCCTATATACTAAAAGGAATTAAAGTAATATTTATTAAAAATTCCAATTTGTAATTTATTAAACACATTAAATAAGAATACTTTAAATTTAAGTGAAAGATTCTGTAATTATGAGTATTTCAATATGTCTGGCTTTAACTTAATGCGGTTCAAATAGTTACGTTGATTGCTGGTTGATATATACAAGTTTTTATGCGTGTACATAAAGGTCTTCTAAAAGATTATGTGTTAAATACTTTTCATTAATATTTTGTGATGAAAAGATTACTATATGATGTGATGATTGCTGCACTTAATACATAATAATATGTGCTCGGTCTATAACAATTACTGTCATATTTACTTTGGTCGTGCTTATAATATATTAATAGATTAATTGCGCTAATAATTTGAAAGCAAATATTTGATTCTATGTATGTTTTATAGTAATTTAAAATATGAAGGAATGTGAATTTAAAAATTTTAACTGGAAAATAAAGATGAAAGAATTTTCTATTCTTACATTTTTTATTTAATTTTTTGCTTATAAATACAGGGTGATGACTAAAAAAAGAAATATTTTAACCTTTTTATTAATGAAGTTATTGAAGTTTTATTAAAAAACTAGGTTATTATAAGTATACCTATTACCTATGGATATTTTTAGTTTAGTATATTGAAAGGAGGACTTCCAAAAAAGTTCGAATCCCTATAGGTTACTAGTTTTTTGGACCCTTTTAGACATCAATTTTTATATTATCTTGCAGTGTGATTTTTTATGAATCACAGAAGACAACCTAAGCCTAATACTCTAGTTAAATTTATCTCAATTGACATGACCAGCTCTTTTTTTGTGAAAAACACTTGAGGTGTTCTTTTTACGGAAACCTTATAAATGCTTTTTTACCGAAATTTTTAAGCAATGCCATTTTTGAGATAATTGTCGATATTAATCTGTTTTTATGTTCGATATTTGCTTCCTTTGGAGATGATTATGTTAAAGAAAAATATATGTTGGAAATCTAGTTGGTAAGGGTTTGCGAAAAAATGTGCAAACCAGTTCATAGACTTTCGAAGAAAGAATAATTCAAAGTACATAAGCAGAAGCACAATATAATATTCTAGATTCTAGAAGCTTTTTTTAGTAATTTGTTTGAAATAAAATTGTAAATCTTAATTTCGAAAATTTCAATTTGAAAATACATAATTAAGTAAATTTTTAAGAATTTATTAACCATAAATATTATATATAAAAATTTTAAAACGCACCTAAAAGTAGGTACATAATTTAATTTTTATTTTGAGAAACAATTTACTTCATATTTGAAACAATAATGGTAAATTTAAATTCACCTAATTATTAGCATTTTGGAACATGTACAGCACAATATAACATATAATTTAAAATCCATAATTTAGCTATAAACGAATTGTGCGCATAAAATTAACATACTTTATATTTAATAAACATATTATTTCCAATAGCTGTTCAACATGCAAAATTACTTTGCATGTTCATACCACATTAATAAAGCCGTAATTTAAGTCTTTAATTACACACAATTAATCAATGTTAAATTACGTTTAGGAAATCTTTACACACGAAACTTTCACATAATCTAAAATGCTTTCAAAATGGATAATTATATAGGATTTAGATAAATGTCTTGTACATTTTAGTATTTATTTATCGTTTTAACGAAATTCAATGATTTAGTTTAGGAGAAATATATATATATATATATATATATATATAATTTTTAAAAACCGTATCTATATACATACAATATACATAATGTATGTTTTTAATTCTTTAGTATATATACGCCTGAAATGGTAACACAGTCGTTATTTTTCATCGAATGAATCGATCTATGTTATGGAGTTATATGTAACTATAGTACTTGCATGAAATAAAAGAAAAATGAGGAAAAATCTTTCTACATATACACATACAAATTATATCTCAAATCTATATGGAATTTTTAGAAATACAGTTTCTGAAAAACTACAAAATTATGATCCTAATAAAATTACTTGTTGATTAAAGTATATAAAAAACTAAAATTATCCGAGATTAAAGATTAAGATTAAAAATAAAATAGAATTATTGGCATAAATTATTATTATTATTATTATTGAAAATAAAATTAGGTTTTACTTAATGCTGTGTGCTATGCATATATAGATTCCACATAACATGCGTTTACAGGAGTTACAAAGTTACATATTAAAGTCTGACTAAATTCAGTATTAACGTAACCCACATTACATTATAAGAGAGTAGCGAGTTTGATGCCATTTATGGGAGACGGGATTTTTTTTTGCCAATTGTTCACTGTGATTCTAAAGATCGTAGTTTTAATACATTTTTTATTTTATTTTTCTTTATGTACATTGAAAATAGAGGTCAGCATGGATCCATTATCTTCTTAAAAATAAAATAAATAAAAAAAATTAAACTTCAATCTACTTTTTGTTCAACATTGGTTTTTCCGCTTCATTTATTTAATTAATTATTAATAATTAATTTTATTTTCAGCAACACAAATCTATAAATTATAATTTTTATACTGTGGCGCCATATTTTTTAAGACCGTATAAGTTTCGAACGCAGTCAAATAATGTGACAGCGGAGTCGGCCATTTTGTTAAAAAATAAGAAATTCCAACCACCTGTTGATAATTATTTTGAAACGTGAATAAAATCCGATAATAAGTTTGCGAAATTTATTTTATTTGCCCTACAATACTTAAATTTAGATTTAAACTTAACGTAACGTAACGTGATGTGAACGAAATGAAAAATTAATTAGTCTATTAAAAAAAATCGGTTTCTTTGCATAGTTAATTTAATATCAATAATAAATATCGACTTATGTATACTTATAAGGATGTATAGATAACCTTAGTATCTATTTATTTATTATAACTAGCCAACAGGCAAAACTCGAATTTTATGATGAATTTTTAATTTTTTTTTTAATTAGATTAGCTGACAATTTCTGGTTTAATTTTCTAAATTTATTAAGTTTAGCATTAACTGCGTCTATTCAACATCTCTTAACTGTAGTAAAAATGTCTCTCTAAAATATAACTATAATGATTTATTAAATATATAAACGGATAACAAAAATAGTAAAAACTTTATAGGATTACCTACATTAATGATTACTTAATACGATTTATAGGCAAACGTTCAAACATTAAATTATTATAATTTATACACAAAATCTGGACGTATATATGTATATGTATATATAAGTATATACATATACATAGATATAAAATGTTATGAAAATGTGGTTGCGTGTCTCATAAATCTTGTTCAACTCATATTAATAAATGAGTTGAACTATAATAAATGATGCTTAATTAGAGGTATTTAAAGTAACCTCTTAGAAAGCAATAGCAAATAGAACATTAAACCTATCATTAATAACGTATTAACACCCCAATGTAAACTTAATTATATAAAAAATTACTGCAGTATACCAATCACAATATACTTTATATGCGTATAATAAGCAGTTTATTAATTACAGCTATCAATTAAGCGTCTTTTTATGATTGTTACTGAATGAAGAAAATAATACTGGGTGTATGTACATATTATACATATGTAGGTATATTGTACCCACATGTAAGTATATCTACATACTAACTATACAATGTACACTTGTACAGTACATACCTACAATAAATATAGGCATGTTTATAGGTACTTTTTTGGAATTAATTAAATATAAAACTACCTTTCCTTAGTTGTCTTTCATACATTAACGTTTTTAAATGAGCAATTATATATACAGATGCTTTCCAACTCATACACCGTAAAAAAAATTTGTATATTTAATCAAATTCTATTAATGTTGAAGCTTTCAGTAATCAAAATGATAATTTTGGTAGTTTAGGGTCAATTTAAAGTAGATTTAATTAAACTCACTTTTTTTCCTCTCAATTCATTGCACTCATGTATATGGAAATGAACTCCTTATCAAAATATTATGATTTTTTTTTTAATTTTACCACAATCATTTTTAATTTTACCATTTTTGTAATATCTGGTAAGATCGTGCTAAACAAATTTCTCTATGTGTATTTTTAAACTTATAAATGTTAATTATTCGATGATGCGATGCCAGTTTAGATTGTTTGTAACATATAAAGCTACTGATGGTACTACATCAAAGTTTAATAAATGAAAAATAAATAAAATAACTAATTATATGCGAAAAGTTCAGGGTTCGTTCGTATCTCACGTAAGTTGAATTTTTAGTAAAGGGTTACATCATCGTCAATATAAATGCTGTTGTGTGAACATAGGTTAAATCAGATTATTACTGTCCACATAAATTAGTTTTAGTTTAAATTGTGGATAGATTTTTAGTCTATATATTTGTGATTATGAGAGAGGAGCTACTGTTTTTAAGGTAAAATCCGAACGGCTCGTTTCATGGATAAACTCTATACCTAGCGCATGTCACTCTTAAATTGTTAACGATTTATTTAAAATCACAAATGAAAACAGTCAATTGTGCCATAAATTTGTGATGTGTTGTATACACGATGCATACACACTTTTTAAAATGCGAGTATTGATCATAAATTAATATATTTTAGTATAAATTTATTTTTTATCTTTTTCCTATATGTACATAATAATGTACTGTATTCTACATATAATGCACATATGTATGTAGAAGGTACATACAATAATTGTAGAATTTTTTTAAAATCAATTTTCACCTTTATTTTCAACCACGTAAATAATTGAATCAATGGTCCGCTTTTGACATCTAAACATGACATTTAACGCAACACTTACACAATGTTTATCGCATTTTGCAATAAATACAATTTTGGAATGTTACTAATGTGACTTTTTTTATTTTCCAAGCTCTCTTTTGTTCTTTTCAATTTCAACGTTTTATATTTGCCGAAATAGAATATATTATCATTGTTTTGTCTCTCCACATTTGTGCAATAAATTTAAATTTACTAATTTGGTTTCAGTTTCGGCGTGCATAATATGATATCAAAGTGTTCTCGATTTAATCTTTGAAATATATTGCAGAAAGAACAAATTTGGGAATATTTAACAAGCGTTTGTGTATAGCTCTTGTGTTTTGTTCTAGACTTTGAAAAAAGAACAATATACTGTTTGGAATTTTATTGTATTAGTAATTTTTAATTGATTAGTGACCAAAAATTGCCCAAAAATGTTAATGTACTTAATACTTTGACGTTACCAAATGGTTTTGTAATAGAATTTATAGTGAAAAATATTGTTTAATTGTTAAATAATGAAAAATAAAAAAAAATTGTTCATAAAATTTTGTCTGGATCCGCTGATGAAGCCGAACTTGACTACTATGTTTACACTTAAAATTCTGTATTTTAGACTTTTTCTACTATTTTTTTTTCTGTCTTTCAAGCATACAGTATACGTTCTTTCTATAAAATTTTTGTTGTAATATTTTCTTGAAAGTACAAACAAGAAGGGATTTATTATGTCTGTGGTCAAAAGTCATAGTAGCTTAAGTCGCAGACAATAAACGTTCTATAATAAAATAAAAAACAAACTCCTTTTTACGTGCACAAATTTTAATAATTTAACAAATAACGCGTTTCGAAAACTAAGTTTTCATAATCAGATTATTCAACAACTTTTTATTATAGAACGTTTATGTCAATAATTCCGTGTCACAGTGCTCCAAACACATAATTTGTTAAATATTATTTGTCTGTGCTTAAGTGAATTTAAGCCAAAAAATGAGTTTTCAAAAGATTCGACTAGAATCAGGTAGGGACGAAATAGAAAATCTTTTATTTCGCCCCAACCGGATTTTCAATTTTCAAAAACCAACTGATTTGATTATTTTAAATTTTTTATTTTTTTATTTTTAATAATGGCTTAAATATTTTATTCCCAGAAAAACCTTTTAAAGCAATCGAATTTTTACAACGTTTTATTTATTACTTATTATAATTTTATTTAAACTTTTCCGTCTTGAAGAAATATTAAAACTTGCAATTTCGCAGATAAGCCACTATTATGTGGCCACAGATGTATATAAGTATTTATTTAATCTATAATCACACATTTATGTTGCTTATCATAAACGGGGGCGACACTTTTATTGTCTGATGGTTCATAATCAATTTTACCGCATATTTGTTTCCGTATATTATAAAATAAAAATTGATCGACGCATCGTTTATCAAGACGTTTATACGATAATTATAAACCAACAAGGTATGTACCACAAAATGTTGGAATACACATTCATCAAAATTCAACAATAAAAAGGCTTAAAAAAAAAAACTAATATTTAATTTAAATTAAATGAATTTTCTACACAATCAATATAAACGTTTGAATATACTTTTTTATTGAAATTCATTTATAAACGTGTGCTTAAGTCAGCATGATATCATCTTATGAAGAACTCAGAAAGAATAAAAAACAAATAAATTAATAAAGAAGATATAAAAATGAAATTTAAATAATAATAACAAATAATTCTTGTTTGTATCGGGCATTAATATCTCAAAATGATGTACCATTTACACTTTGATTTTCATTATTTTCCAGTGTAGAATTAACGTAATTTTTTATTTCTTATTTATCGTCTTTTGGCCGTTGTGTACGTACTGATTACAACAAATACGATCTTGTTATATATTATAATGTGTTTCTCCTAGTACCTATCTGCTGTTATTCTTTGAATTAAGATGTCTTGTTAAGACACAGCAGGGCATTACACTCCCGCTGACTAAATTGTTAGGCGCTCCCAGCATTTGTGATTCGAATTAAAAAATCGGAGAATTTAATCTTTTCATGACACTGTTTAATCATATCATAACATCATATTTTACACTTATAACATGTAACATTTTAAACACATTTATAAATATAGTTTTTGATATTACGTAGTTATCAAAATTAATATTTAAAATGAGAAGAAAAAAAAAATATCGTGCGTGCTTTACCATTATTGTTTTTGTTGTAAAATTAATTGAAACATCATATAAATCGTGGAGAATTTTTTAAAGAGAAAGCTCTTCAATCTAAGATTATCTATAAATATTTGATTTATGTATAATAAATTACACATGTATAATATTGATACTATGATTTGTTCTGTCTGTAACCTATTGTTTGAAAATGTAATGTATGGTTCAAAACTATTTTGGACATTTTTGTTGTGGTAAATTCAAAGTTATATATGGAAAAGACATTTTTCAAGTCATCCAATGTTACAATTTTGAATTTTTCCTTTTAAATGTTGTTCGAAAGGGATATTATTGTACTTAAACTATTAGTTTGAAGACAGTTCTATGTTTTCTGTATTACCGATAGGAGGCCATTTTAAAGGAAATTTAATTTGGTCCAATATTTGCACTTTTCCAATTTTTTGAGTTCGACATGTTGAGTTAAACATACATAGAGATAATCCACATTCTTTATTCTGTATTCTACGTCATATGTATTACCGTAAAAAATGTATTTTTTTCATTTCATAAGTGGACCCAGATCAATATGTGATTGGACACAGCTGAACAACGATATGTACTTCTGAAGTTACTTCTGAATGTTACAATATGCATTCATATTTTATGACATAATAAGAAATGTAACTTCTCACTTAAAAATATTTGGTATATTCGTCGATTATAATTATCAAAGGTACAGTTTTTTAACTTTCATCTCTTTTTGCTAATATATTTCCTCAAATAGGTACATATATATCAGGTATATTAATCTAAAAACCTAAAATTTTAAATCTAACATTCGATGATTGTAAAATGAGGACCAAAGTAGAAACAAACTTGAAAAAAAAAACAGGGACAAATTATTTTTATAAGATTTTTCTACAAAGAACTTGATTGTATCCCGTCCATTCTTATTTATAACAATGCTAATGTATTTTTTCTTTTAGTAAAATAAAATTCAATCAAAATCACCTTTATGTAACGCTACATTTTCTCTTGACTGTTATTGAAGAAGGTGTTTTCAAACAATAATTTCAAGCTGTTGTTACTCAAATAAATTATCTTCGTAAATAGCCGCAGTAAATTTGCTTTGTTAAATCTCTTCAGATGAACTCATAGCAGATATTTTTCAAAGATTATTGATGTTATAAATAAATTTTATGGAACAACCATTGGTAATTGGTAGGTGATAATAACAACATTGTTTAATAAATGATATTTTATGAATTATTCCATAAGATAAGTAACAGAATAATAAACATTGAATTGTAAAATCGATTAATTTTCAAAGATATATAAATATGTAGTAGGTATATATATACATATCTATAAACTATACAATACATACATATTCATATGTACATATATTAGTTTAATAAGTATAACTACACGTGGATTTCATACCATACATAATTTAGTTAGAACTGTTTCCTTTTGGAATGTACGAATATAAATGGTGCTGTATTAACCTTATACAACTTAAGGGCATGTTTGCTAATGAAGACACACGCGATCAACAATCGAAAGCGATATAATTCCTCTAAGTATTTTATACAAAATATAAGATTGTGTTATTCAAATGTAGATTTTATGATTTTCTTTTATTTTTCTAACCTATACTTATGTATTGTTATTAATTTTATAGAAACACTTTTTAGTAGAACTGGAAAAACTTACAAAATTGTGAATATTGAAATAGTAAAGTAAATTGAGTGTAGACGTGTAAAATAATTTCATCCGTAGATATTTGCAATAAGAAGATGAAAAACATAACAAAAAAAGCATCCAAATTATTTTAACAGTTGGAAAATTGTATGTTTCTTTATTGGAAGGTCGAAAATCGACTATCGATCATTTGTCAAAAAATATATTAAACTAATAATAATAGGGCAAATCCTAGTTTTTTGATAGAAAATAGAAAACAATTTAATTATTCGTAAATTTCTGTTAAAATAACTTGTTTGATGACAGTGTGAGTGTAGATTAGATTAGATTTGGGAGAGGTTGTTCCTTATAGTCCAATAGCACTGCCATCTTTAAAGATCTATTGTATTGTGCCTCTGGTTTACCATCACTCCAGTATATTTGGTGTTGATCCTATTTAGAAAATCTCTCAATCCACTCGAGATTTTCCTCGATGAGAGAAGTTCTTCTGCGGGCTAGTCCTTCACATTTACAAAGAATAAGTTCTGCAGTCCCATCTTCAATAGGGCATAAAATCTACATGTGTCGTCTGTATGTATGTACAGATTTGTAGTTTGTTGTAGAATTATAGATGTTTGTTAAGCCTGTAGTGAGGAATCCCGTCACTAAGCGAATTTAGTTTATTTTGAAGTTAATAATTTTATTCGTCAATTTGATAGAGAAGTTTGAAAGGAATTTTTTGAAGTGTCTGCATCCTTCAATATTTTCCCAATTTTCTTGTGCTTCTTGCATAAGCCATTTGTTGAGTCTAAATCTTTACTGTGGTAATTGACTTTCCTCAGAATGGCCTGGACAGTAAAAAGGAACGGCTTGAGCCTAATCTAGCAAATTTATCAGGACGTTCATTTTCTTCTACCCCGACCGAAAATGCAACATTAGTAGTGGGTTGTGAAATTTTAATAGTTTAGGAGGTAGAGCGATTTGAATTTATTTTTTTAGTGTATTTTAAAGCCAGATAAAAAAAAAATTGTCCATTTTCATGAGGCTTTGTCGATAATGAGACATAAAAAGTCAAACAATGTATTTTTTCATAACCAAATTTTCCACCACTAAAGAAATAGCTTGTATGTCCACAATGTATGTTCAATTGTGTATATAGAGCTTAGAAGAAAATTTCTAATCCATTTTCAATTTTAAAAATCCCCATAAATCAATAAACTAATTAAATATAATATACTGTGTAAAATCGTTTACTGTATAAAGGAAATGTATAATCTTTCAAGCTAAACAGGCAATAAAGAAATGTCCTGTGGTTTATGCGGCATGCATGAATTATATGTATATGAAAGTACATACATATACATACCTACATATGACGGATATTATCCCATTGAAAACTCTGAACTTTTTTCTACTTTTTTTTTCTTTTTCTTTTTCTTAATCTTGCCATTCACTTAGTTAACCAATTAGGAAAAGGGTATGTTATTAAGTAAATCTCATTATCATAAAGAGCCGAAAAATGTAAATTTGAAGATTAGTACTGACCCCTTAATTGCATTATTTTTAACCACCAAATAATCTCTTGACTCCACCCATAAAATATGATAATAGAATTATAGAAACTAAGAAATTTTAAGCAAATAAATATTAATGCTAATCTTTTGGAATATTAAATGTTTCTACAATATATACAGGGGTCGGAATGTCCATGTCCATATATGTATATCTAAGGAAAAAAAAAATATAATATTTAAATGCATAATATTGTCAATTATGTATATTTACCAATAACAGTTTTCCATCCCTAGAGAGATTTATTTAAAGATGTATAATTTATGATGTGATTTAGTTGGATTAGTATTACATTGTTAGTTTTTGTTCCAACACATATACCTACAATCCTAGGAATTGCGCAGTTTGTACCTTCGTAGGTGGTTTTATTATTTTTGGTTAAATACGTACATGGTTAAAGATTTGGTCAGAATTTCTTAACATTGTTGGAGCTGCAGATGACAAAAAATGTGGAAAATAGCTTCGTTTGGTTTTTTTACTATATATTTATTATCCAGATATGATGCTAAGATATTTATAGAAATGTTTATTACATCTTCGTTTACATCTTTATTTTTTATTTTTTTTTTAAAAAACTGGCAAGTACTATAAGCCAAATCTAAAAATATACAGATCTAACTATATGATTTTAATATCCAAATTTGAAATCTTCTATTGAAATAGATTTTTGTATTTAATTTAACCCTAATTACGTTGGGATGAGTCTCGGAGACTCATTTCCATTTCGTTTTCATTTATTTGCCTCACAACAATTTCTATATTTTTTTTTTACACATATATTTTTGTAAGCCTATTACAGTCACCATGAATTTGAAATAAATGTGAAAATATGATTAACACTAGTAAATCAAATCCCTTATCCCTTATGAGTCTATGAGACTCATTGCATACGTTAACGTAAGTAGGGTTAAATAATTCTAACTTTAATTTAGAGAATATCTAAAAAAAAAATGGCTAGCAATACCAGAAATATTAAAATTTAATAACTATCTAGTTATACAATAAAATATTTTGATATAATTTAAATTTTTAGTTAATCAATATTAAAAGTTCTTATAATCCAAAGTTTCGACACATTTTATATATATATTTTTTAATTTATTTATTAAGCTAACAGGCAAAACTGTCCAAGTAGAATGGCTATACTAAAATAGTACTCCTACAGTTTTAAGACAAAACTACTCTCAGCTAGTGTAAATTAAGTGAAATTAAAAATGAAGAAACATAAAATTGTTCATGTTTTCAAGGGGACGCTGTTCATGTTTTCGGAATTTTTATACAAAATGTTGTTCATTTGTATTTCATGTTTTCGGGCGATCATATTTTTTGGACGTCTATTAGGGCTATTAGGGACAATAATTTATCTTGTACTTATGCTATTTCCCTCATAAATTAGGAGTAAGTCTTGACCTTTGTATGGCCAAGGTAATGAAAATAATAAATTACCGTTAAACGGAAAATATTTTGTTTTACAGTTTTTTGGCTAAAAATGAGTACTAAATAGACATAAAGAAACAAATAATTAAAAGAATTTCCATTTTACGTCTGTAATTTCACAATACATTTTCCGGATTTATATAAAAATAATTTCTAAAGCACATGGTTATGAAAATTTAATTATTTAATAATCTGTGGGCAATAAATGAAAATTTTTTAAAAATATTTTCTTAATTTTATATTTTAAATATAGATACAACATTTTTCTATTGTCAATCAGCTTAGGCTTTTGGATAAAATTAAATTTTTTACCGAAATAGCGAAAACAAGTTTTTAAACCGAATGTGGTTTTAAATATAGAGATTGGAATCTGGAATTTCTGTATCGAGAATTTTCAAAAACTTATTTCGATTCGAAGTTAGAAATGTAATCTCAAAAATTTCGAGAATTCTCGTGTCTCGAGAAAATAATATTATTGCCTAGGGAATTCTACATAATGCCAAGTTATAACTAATAAAGTACAATAAAATATTGTAATTTGGTCAATATTTTACTAATGTTGTTTTGTATAGCCAGACAATACTGCCCAATTTAAAATTAAATTTAAAAATTTGTACGATATTGTGAATTGTGACTAAGAGATTGCCATAGAGAATTCCTTAGTATGATTTTTTAAGTTTCTTTTCTTCATCTTCATATAGGTATCTATATCGGAAAATCACAATTTCTTCTTAAAAATGACGCGATGTAAAAATAAAATTAAATAAAAATCTTATAATGTAGGATGTAGAATGCAATAGGATGTAGGATGTAAAATTGATCATAAAATGAACTCATAAACTTAACGTTTAACTTAAATTTTAATTATTTTTAACGGTAAGAGTTTATTGCAACTTTTTATTGAAAATTTTTTTTATTAAATTTCTAAGATTTTTAAAAGAAAAAATTTATTAAAGCAAATAAATCATTCTGCCTGATCTAATATGTACCTATTGTTATAGTATGTATCACAATTGTTAATACAGAGACAGACAGAAATCCATGTATAGAAACATGAATAACAGCATAATTTTCAAAGTGTTAACAAAACTTTCTCAGACTTTTTGTCTCGAGGGAAAAAATCGTTTAGCTATTCAATTAAATTCATAAACTTACATATAGCAATGATGAACAAAAAAAAAACATCATTAGACAAGATTATCACCATATATACTTACATATACTCCATAGTCTACAATTTTATATGCCTCCTCTCTCTCGATATTATATACAAGTAGTTATATGACAAAAAATACAACATGTTTCCGAACTCTATAGAGTGACAACTTTAACAACAACACTAATTTATTTTACAAATAAATCCAATTATCATCTTCAACAAATCCCTCCTTTTAGCTAGTTAACTAAATAATATTCCCAATTAAAGAGGAAAAACTGACACTTAATATGCTTAATGTGAACAAAAGAGAAGAGACGAATTTGATCAAACAACCAGTTTATTAACGAAAGAAAAATCCTCCATAAAGCAAACAATATTCCCAGGAATCATCATAATATCCGTATATAAAATCCACATAAATTGGGACCGCCTTCCTCATTGTATTTGTTGGGTGGATATACTCGACAAACACGTTTCGATATCGACTAACAACATTATGTTTGCTGCAAACATTCGCTTATCATACACAATTTGTATTTGTATAAAAAACCATTATTAAATGGTTCCCGCCTATTTTACACAATTTTGTACTCTGAAAAAGAAATCTCAGCCACATTAAGTTTAGTTCGAGTATAGATTTGGACTTATATAGACGTGTTCGCCATAAACAATTAATTTCAATGTGTTTGTGTGTATTATTACTTTTTAATAGCGGTTTTTCGTTTTGAAATTAGTGTGTATGGTAGTGAATTTGTTGTTTTATTGAAAAAAAAAAAGAATTTTTTTATGAATATTTTATGGAAAGGATTTGTTAAGTGCAAAAAATCAATGTTTTGAAACAACAATGATTCCACCAACTCCAACGGCTCTAACAATGCCAGCATCCAAAGCTAAAATTGGTTTTAGCATTGATTCAATTGTAGGCGAAGATGTGATACGATCACCAAAAGATATCAAAAGTGATTTCAAATATGGAAATGATTATCAAGCAGAAATTGCACGAGCACTCCGAATATCCGATTCAATTATAAATCGATCGGAACGAGATAACAAAGACTTACACGGAAACATAACTAGTTTATTTGATTATCCAAATCATCGGGAATCATCAATTAGTCCATCATATGGGCAGTCAAATTTGCCGTCGGAAGACAATGTATTGCGAAAATCTCGTTCACCGTCGCCATCACCACATAGAACTGAAGAAAATCCATTTTCAAATATACCGGCAGGTCCAATTCGACCAATGCCAATGGTCCCACAGAATATAATCGAAAGCAAAAATATTCAACCGTATCTTAATTTACCTAATTTATCTGGATTGAATCAGGCACACAATCCACATGTTTTACAAGCCCAATTTCAAATGGCTGCTGCATTAGCCCAACGACAAGCTGAACATGGATTTCCGCCAACAGCAAAATTTGTGCATCATCCGCCCCATTTGGCAAATCCAAATATGGGTCGGGAAAGTTACCCACTGTATCCATGGCTATTGAGTCGACATGGACGAATATTTCCACATGGATTTCCTGGAAGTAAGTGTACTATATTATTTAAATTTGTGTTGTACATTGATGTAGTATTAAGTATAGTAATTAAATCAAACAAATAGTCTATAGTCACAGTCACAGTCACTTTCATGTTTTGTTTTTAAACCGAGACGTTGTTTCGAATTCCAAAGCAAACAAACAAAGAACAATAACAGTGGTTCAAAATGTAAACCAAATGGGATAAAAATTTAAAACGACATACAGATAATTAGAAACCTAGCAATTTGGGTGATTTGGGATTATTTTAATTTGAAGCCAAAATTGTTTTAAACCCAGTAAGGCAGAAATAATTGGCTACACCGATTATAATACGACTTTGTTCTTATCTATTTGTTCTTCAATTGTTCTATCATCTTCATTAGTTCTATTAAAAACCATAGAAACTATATAAACATAAACACAGTACTGTACTCTCCCCTATACCTTGTTCGATTTGCTCCAAAAACAATTCAGATTTAGTAATAAACTAAAATGTGCATATGTTTTTAAATTTCACTTATATTAGCTTAAGTCGAGCAGTTGATCACCAAATGATGTTGTCATTTTTAAAATGTATACAGTCAATCAAATAAGTTTCCATACATAAATAAGTTATTATCGAAGTATAATGGATAAGTCAATTAAACGTTGACCAATATTCATAAACTTTTTATTTTAATAGCCCTTAGTAGGGAGGGTATCGTGGTCAAGACTAAAAAAATTAAAACTGGACGTACATATATGCAGGCATTTAATTATTTATGTTTTTTAATTATTTTCGTATATTTTCAAATTTTTTGTACATAAATAATTTGACGTTTTCAAATAATTTAATTTTTCTAAAAAAATATGGTTGCTCGAATATTTGTTTTCAATAAAAAACGGAAAAACCCAGCCCATTTAAGGGAAATAAATTTGTCACTGAATATTTGATTTCTAGAGCTGATATGATTGAATCAGAAGCTATTTCTTGTTTTTTTCGTAATATACATTTTGTATTGTATTCCATACCATATTAGTGGTAATTTCTCTTCATCAGTATGGTCAGACTAGAAGGACTAGAAAGGAGTTTGTTTTTATTGTAATATAAAGTATTTATGACAATAATTTCGTGTTACAGTGCTCCAAACCCACAATTTGTTAATATAGAATAATGGTTTTTTGTATTTGTTGTTTAGGAAACAGAAAACTATTATTCTGGTTTAAGCACTGATGAAGAGAAATTTATTCTTTGATATCAATAATTTTAAATTATCTATAATACATAACTATGTTGTCGATGTGAAACTGAAATTACCAATTGTAACAGTGAAGTAATTATCTATAATGTCAATAAAAAAAAAACTCCGTTACTCTCTATAAATCTTACTGGAACTGGAACTGTTAATAGAAATTACTTTTAAATTTGTAAATTTTACTGATGTTTTTCGGACTTTTTTTTACTCCGGGGGATCCGGGGGATTAACCCATCCAGTATTGTTTTATTTTTTATTCCAATAGTATTCTACAATTAGCATACACACGCAAAAAAATATTTATTCATAATGACAAAATCGATTTTGTTAAGTTAATTTAAATTTATAGTAGGCACAACATTTTTGTTATATTTTGTCAATTTTGGTTTTGTCTCATTGGTAGAATTTTATCTATTGTATTTACAAAAATAGACTTTTTTGAAATTTTCATTTTCGTTTAAGAAAATGTTGTCAATAAATTGATTTTTTCTCAATATGATAAAATCCTTACAATAAGATAAAAATGGATATAATACCTTTTAATACCTACTAATCTAAGAAAATTTGTATCGAAATGTTCAATATAACAAAAATAATTTCTTTAATGGGATAAAAAGGTTTGTGGATGTTCAACAATAAATTTCTTTGCTTTAAAAGTAGAACTCACTAAGAACAAAAAACGAAGTTGTAAAACTCACTAAGCCAACTTCTGGGGATTTCTGGTTGTATTATATAAATATATAGCACGATTGCTCCTAAAAACCTTTAAAATATCTGTTTGCGACTTATGAGGTTTTCGGCACTATAAAGTATAAAAAACTCAAACATTGGAAAATGTACCATATTTAGTGAATTCTTCTTGTAAACCAACGACTTATCTTATTAACAATGCCTTTTTATCAATATGAATAAATCTTGTGATGATTTATAGGAAGTTGAACCGTTGCAAAAGTTTATAGAAATAAATACCTAGCATAAATTTTAGGAAGACCGTCAATATATTTATGTCAAACTACAATTTAAAAATCAAGGATCTACAATAAAAGAGGAAGAGATAACATTGCAGAACCGAAATATGTGTATACCAATAAATAGTTATCCTAATAGAATTCTATGGCACTAATTGACGAGATTTCGAGACCTATAATGACCTAATGAAAAACAATTAACATGGATGAATCCCGGTGAATATCATAAATTTTTGATCCGATAATCCCCTTAAAAAGAGGGATGACAGAATATTTCTTTTAATGGGAACATGTGCCTTTTTCGCAGCTAAATTTTTTCTCTGTTTTTTTGGTCAGATTTTTTGTTGTTGTCTTTTTCTAATCAAACATTTCTAATATACAAAGATTCTAAAGTTTTCTTAAGATCTGATATTCAATATTATGTAGCTGCTTTTGTCTATGGACTATTATCTTCCATTATTTCTTCTACAAGTTAGGTTTAAATACATCTTTATTAAATTACATCTTAAATGAAAGGTGGAGTAAATTAAATTTTATATTCGATTATATTCATAAAATACAAAAAAAAATAATATTAATAATACTTAATATTGATTTTCCAAGAAAGCATAATAAAAAAATTAGATAAAAGCCCTCGTTTTTTTCACCTTCATTTTAGACTTTATCTTTATAGGAATGTAGTGCTGGGTGGGATAGAAAAAAAAATATGATAAATTTTAATTTCAATAACTACAGTGATAACCAATTAAATAAAAAAAAACTTTTTTAATCTCACTGTTCCTCCAAAAAAATGTGATATGTCAAAAAAGATTGCTTTCCTAAGCTATATATTTATTCATTAAATTTGAACTACGATCAAGATGCCATGCCATTCGAATCCCGGTCTGAACAAAATTTTCGCCGATCTCCATAAATTTTGTTGGAACTATCAAGTAGAATTTATTTAAAAAAAATAGTAGTAGTAGTGCTACTGGAATTATTTCCCGTCAACGCATCCATACTGAGTTCTCGGTGGGAAATAGTATTTATATATATACATAGTGTCAAAATTAAGTCTTGACATAAATTGAAATATACTTCCATTCTTTTCCATTCAATACCCCAAAAACGGATGGTTCGTCGTACAAGGATTTTCTTTTTTATGTATTTATTATGAGGTACATCATACATATAAGTCAAACGAAAATTTTACAACTAGAATTCTACATTTTTCCTCAAAACTAAGTATTTTCCGAAAAATCCGGCTCAGACAGTTATTTAGTCAAAAAATGTCCATAAATAAAGAGTTAGAAATGAATTTTGACCGTAAAAAAGGAACATTCAAACTTTTTTATTAATATTAGAAATATCCTATATTTATTAAAAGATCTTACGCCGTTTTCAATACAAAGAGTTGCCTATAGCACTATGATTTGAAGGAAAATTTAATGGCCAAACATTGGCTCTTCCATACGGTCAAAATTAAAAGCCATCTAAGCGTCATTCGTCACTGCATTCATAGATGTTTTGTACCTAATTATATGATCATGACATTACGAACAAAGATAGGAAACACCAAAAATGTAAAAATGTTTGACATGCAGGTCTATCCATTGTCAAAAACACAATAATAAAACAATGGATTTATCAATCCAACATAATTATGGATCAATTTAAAACCCATTACCTAATTAATTATTATAAATACTAAAAAAAAAAAAACGTAGGTACTACATACGTGTAGTTCAATTTTGTTGACCACAAAATAGATAAAAGAATATCAAAAAAAAAAAAAAAATGAAAAAAAAAGAAGACAAACCAACTTCTATTTGTATATACGAGCCCAATTTAAAGTACAAAAAAATCGATGGCTTTTTGTTGAAATTGAATACAAATTTTGCTGATCACCGACGGCGCCTGATGCCACGCTTTAAAGCCTATTGTATATATAATAATGTGTGCTTCTCATTGTATTTTAATTTGAAACGGTTTCCATTTTAAATGATTAAATAATAAGGTAGGTATTTTATATATGTACAATGTACATATGTATGTATGTATGTATGTATGGTATGCATACGTCTTACCTTTGTATGTATAAAGAAACAGCAGCAACAACAATAATATAATAATAACAACAACAACAACAAAATCAACAAAATAAGAGAAAAAAAAAGGTTGGTTTCTTCTTTTCTTCTATACATTTCATTCTATAATAATATTATGTTGAAGTAGTAGTATTAGGAACGAAAACTAGAAGTGTTTATAAAATTTATTGTTTTTGTTTTCAGATTTTTTACTTCATCCCTTCAGAAAACCAAAACGTGTTCGAACAGCATTTTCACCGTCTCAACTCTTGAAATTGGAGCACGCTTTCGAAAGCAATCAATACGTTGTGGGCGCCGAAAGAAAAGCACTTGCTCAAGCACTTAATTTGTCGGAAACTCAGGTATGCGATAATAAGAGTTTTTGGATATTTTTCCCAAAACAAAATTCAATTTTTAACAATAATTTTGAAGAAAACAAAAAGGATTGTCAAAATATTCTCATAATTGTCCATAACTATAACTATAATAAGGCCTAACTAAATTTTTAAAAATAATGAGTTTTTCTGTTAATAAAAAAAAACTAGTCCAGAAGAGTCCTAACTGATCCAGATAGAATTTTTATATGTAATATTTGTAGATAAGTCTTTTTTATAAGTAGTATGACCCTATTATATGTAGAATTTTGTAGATAGGCTACCAAAATTTTTATTGGAGTTTTACGATTAAAAATGTCCAAAACGTAGACATTTCACAAAAATTTTGAAAAAAAAGTCAAAACAAAGCTTCTACTTATTAGTGTGTGTAAGCAAAATAAAAAAATGTAGTTAGGCCTTTTTTGGTTAGCAGCAAATTCAATTTAAGATTAAATAATAGGTCCATTGTCTATGGCTAAATGTACCAGAGGCTGCCGATAAATGGTTAGCACAATTAATGGTCGAAAAGCTTTTTCCTATTTTTTAAGCTCGAGCTTTTTTATAAATAATGTTATTACTAAAAAGAAAAATGGAATTTCGAATATTTCGCACAGTCAGTCATTGTGACTGTACAAATAAAAATTGAAAATAGGAAAATTAATTTAATTAATGCCTATTTTATTATATCGTTTTTGGAGTTCATTTTAAACATTTAGTTTGAAGGATTCAAGTTAAGGGTTTTGTAAATAATAATAATAAGTTGTGTAGCAATGAGTTCGGGTTCCGACTATAAGCACAATTAAATATTGGAGTAAAAAATTTAATTAATAAGGACAAAACCACAGATAATTATTATAAAGATTTCTTAAAAATTTAAAAAAAAATATGAGTCCACAAAAAAATTATTAATTTTTAATCCAAGTGTCAATGCAAGTTGAGATTATGATTAAATGGTAGGTAATTAATAGGCCTTCAAAATAAACTAAAAATGTATTTTTTTAGGAGATGAAAAATAAGATTTTTTTTAGAAAAAATACCCATTATTTTTTTTTAAATTTTTAAATTCAAAATCTTGATTGAATGACCTTTATTTTGACTTTTGAGCTAAATAGATGAATAAATAACTATTTGAAATATGTATTATACTCAAATTTGCCAAAAATCAAAACAATATTTTCAACATTTCCAATATAAAGCAATGTTAGACCTCAATTGCATTTTTCTCATAAGCGAGTTTTTGTTTATCGTGCAATATCTCGTTAAGCGAGGTTTTGTCACTGTCTTAACACTGTTTTCTTTCGTAACACAAAAATCTATCATACATGGTTCTGTTTACCTACATAATTATGTATGTGCTAATTGTATAGACAAACCGCTATTTTATGCATTAACGATAATCATGTACGGACAAATGGTTCAAGAAACTGCGAAACTTTAAAAATCTTAATGAGACGATAATATGATGATACCATATTAGCAGATAATTCAGTGTAATTACTGTTGCTTATTTTAGACATACTCTATTTCCCTAATCCTCCTAAAGAGGAACCATCTCGGTTGTTATAAAAAATGTTATGTTAATTAAAGAAATGGTTTGGTCTCTATTAATTCTTCAATACTGGGGCAAAACTAATATTTTTCTATTTATCTTACGTTCGAAATTATTAATTTTGAGAGTGTCCCTTTCGAAAAAAAAAGAAGTCATCCAAATAGTCCTTCATCAATTACTGAATTAGTTAACTCTAAATCTATTATTATTGTTATTGTTATTATCTTCTGTATGTTGGTCGTTTATCCACAAAAATGTAATATACAAAATACAAAATGGAGCTAAAACCTAAATACCGAAAACTTTAAATTGTTTGAAGAAAAAATGAACGAAAAAAAACTAAAATAAGATATCAAAGGAGTTTTCTCTAGAATATTCTCATTTTATAACATACTCTATGGTTTTATGACAAAAACAAAGAATATTTGTTTGGAAAAACTTAATTAGATTCTAACTTTTATATAGTTTGTATGTATAGGAATAGTTTTTGTTCCCTTTAATATCATAATTGCTATAGTTAGAGATAGATTCCTCTTTTTAACTAACTGATGATGTCTAACCATTCCACCGAACCCCCCCCCCCTGTTTATGTCAAATCAAAACTCATCTAAAAGCAGCAGCCTAACCAAAACTTTTAACACCAAGCAATTATCTCTTTATTTACCAAGCAATTTGGTGATGTTTTTACAAGCCACCACCCTCATCATGCGCAATTCATCTGTTCATTTTACTGGTGTTCAAATAAAACGATATCTCTCTTGGGGAGCAATATAACTGCGGGGTTGAATAATAAAACATCCCTGCGCGTTTAATCTATATAATCTGATGATACGGTTTCTCCCTAGAAAATACGATCCCAATGTATTTGTATTTGATAATTGTATATTATACATACATAAGTACATATATACAGATGTGTGTATGTACATATAACGATACTATACATTTGTATTTAACCATTTTATGTGAACTTCATCAGTAAACTCACCCCATAAACGATATCGTATCTACAAAAGCACTTAATTTGTTCATTTCAACCCAATTCATTTATTTTATTGTTGCTGATAATCAAGATGGCGTCTGAACAGAAAAAAAAAACGATTACGATTTTTGCTGTTATGTATTAGAGTAAATCTGGTTCATGTGAACCCCTAATATTAGTACTTAGTTCACGTTTTCCGAATTTATTTGTATCATAAAATGTAGCAAAAAAAAAAGGGGGAAATATGACAAATAATGACATTCTGCTGTTATTGGATGGAAAATTAGGTATGTGTCAACGAAAATCAGTAGGGTGCGTAAATTGATAGATTATAATATGCTTTCTGGTATGCTTGGTCTTCTATATACATACATATGTATCTTCATATACATTATATACTGGAGTAAATTATGTAGAATAATATCATCAATACAATTTAAATTTACTTTATACGATGATATTATAGTTAGTAACGAATTTGTGGTTAAAAGTGAAGGAATATATGGGGTAAAACCACTTAAACGGTTAGTTTAACATTTAAGAAATGTTAATTAAATCATAAAAATTTCGAACTCTAAACAAATCAATTTTATAGGTCATTTTAAATTTTCCAAAGAGTCATAGTGACAAACATCACAATCATTAAAATTAGTATGGGTATAATGGTAATCTCGATCCTTAGGAGTTCATGTTTTATCGATATTTTTTGTTGAAAATTCTCAATCATGCTTTCTCTTGTTTGGATTAAAAATTCAAGATCCACTGCTGCTGTATTCCTGGATAATATCAATATATGAACTTATATACAAAGCTTTAAGAACAAGGTGAATCAATATTTAAGTATTTTCCTGTAATTGTGTGGCTATTTTTTTTTCAACCTGATTTTCACGATCGAGGCTTACAGCCAGTGAAGACCTCTATCTTTAAAACTTTTTACATCATTTCAGTTGAAACCATTGAAACTGCCAAATTCCACCGATTCCCTACTTCCCTACTTCAAATGTTTTTCCTAACATTTGAAATATTTCTTTTGTTGAATCGACAATATTAGCAATTATTCCCCAAAATGCTGTCCTAGACCTACAATTATATGTGGATTCCGACCCAAATGACCCAAAGCTCAATAGAGAGAAAAAACACTTCATGTTTCACTTCCAGACAGGGATCGAATACAGGATCTCCAATTCCAAAAACATTACCTCTACCATTGAGCCATTTGGTCGGTTTGTGTCACTAGTTACATATTTTCAAATAAAATGATAAATGAAGTTGGAAACGATACACGAATAACTTTCGGAAAAGGGGGTACTAGATTTTAAATGTACATAACAAATTGGTGACAATTTTATAAATTCCATTTTGCCCCCAAGACTTTGTTACAAAAATAAACGTTATAGGTATCATTAAGTTTAACCAATCGGGTTCTAATCCCGATCGCAATAAAATTTCTCTAAATTTTTTTCGGGATAATTTCAATAAAAATAAAATAAAAAATATCTAAGTTCTAATATAAGATCGCCTTCTTTTAGTTTTACAATATATTAATGAAAGTTTTTTTTTATTGCAGGTGAAAGTATGGTTTCAAAATCGACGAACAAAACACAAACGTATGCAACAAGAAGAAGATTCCAAAGGTGGAAATACCAATGGAAATACTTCTACCAATAATGACAGTTCTCAACAAAGTTATCAAGATGATGAACTTATTGACATGGATGATTGCTATAGTGATGACGAATGTGAATCGCCACATTAGTGAGTTATAAAAATAAAAAATTAAAAAAGGACATTATTAGTCTTATAGAAGTGATCATTTTTAAATTTATGATCGCTAATTGTACAAAACACATTGATATGGTTGAAAATTGAAATAAAAAGACTATAATATTTATTATGTAAAATTTACATACATGAAATAGTCATAACTTATAGAATGCTAATTAAAACAAAAAAAAAAAAAAAAAAAAAATAGATGTTGTGAAAAGACGAGTGCCAAATGTAAATAGTATAAATTCCAGTGATTAACTATAATGATAATTAAATTTTTAACTTTGTAAGTTCAAATTGTAAAGCCGCCGAAAAATAATTATTGTTTGGTCGATAACAATAATAAATAAATTATAATGAACAAAACTATGATAGAAATAATGCGAGTTTTATTCAAGTTATTTTCACTTCACATATTTTAACATTTCTCAAGAGAGTCTTTACGTAGCGTTCGTTTTTTGTCTCATCTTACTATCTCATTTAAAATGAAAATGTGATTACAGGATTTTTTTACTTCATAATTTTACGCGAAGATTTTCTCTTTATTAATCTTTGTAATTTAAAAAATTTAGTTTTATATGCAAAGCCGCCTTCCGCTATATATTAGCAGAATTCGTGACTTATTCATATGTACATACGTAGGTATTATTAACATTATTAAACAAATCCTTAGCATGTCGAAATCCTAACTCACTCCGATACCTACAATATACACAATACACATACCATGGCACTTATATTCAATGCACATGTTGCAGTTTATCCATCTTTACTAACCGACTAAATATGAAAAAAATAAAAATAAAAACAAAAACAAAAAATACCTACTGCTAATTATATATTACATATATGTATGTAGAATACAACCAGACTCTTTAAACGTTCTATAGTAGGTACTAATTAATCATTTTGTAAATTTAAATTACATTTTATCCTTTTTAAGAATTTAATTTATTGTTATCCAAAAGTTAACTTTTTCGAACTAACACTTGATTAAAACAACATTTTCTTCATATTAATTAATGAAACATAAACTTCCCACTTGATCTTAAACTATGAAATTCCATAATCACACTCCCACTGTGATTATTAAATAATTTACGACTATTTTCTATACCTGTTGGTATAGATATATTAACGAATGTGCTGTTAAAATTGTAAAAGATAAATAAAACAAAACGTAATTAACGTCAGAATATTTAATTTAGTTTGAGATAAATAAATGATATGGTGTGGAGTTGAGAGTTAATGATTGAATTAATAAGAAATAATTTAAGAAAAGAAAAGAAAAAAAAAACCTAAACATTATGAGTTTTTTTTTACCACTGAAAATAAATTTTTCATTTTGGTTTATTATTTAGTATAGGGATTTTTTTTTACAGTGTATAGGGGTTTAAAATTCCTTTTCTTTTCCTTTTATATGAAGTGCTTTTCAGAGTAAGTTGAAGTTTTTTTTAAAGTACCTACATATATGTATGTGGACATACATTTTCAATATCTACATGATAGATAGGAGCAAATTTCGAGAGTTTAGAGAAGGTAATCGTACCTGTAAGGTATTTATGCAAGATAACGAAAGAACTATGGGAATATAAAAGAGAAATCATATTTATTTGCCCAGTCTGGTTTTCGTTTTAACCCTTTGCAGATTTCGCTGATGAAAATACCAGCAGGAGCAGGTCGGAGCAAATTTAGAGTGTCTGTACCAGCTTCTAAGACGATTTGCGAATGCCGCCACTGTGGCGGCATCGACTGCAAAGGGTTAAATGACCAACAGAAATACTACAGGATTAAAAAAAATTTAATTAAGTTACCTTCAACAACTCATTTAATATCTAAAAATGTCCATCTGAATTTCAGAACCAAACAAAGACACCCAACAGAGATTCAATATTTTCACTATTCCACCATCGTGTCTTTTGTATTTATCATGTGTCATTAGTAAGGAGACAAGGATAGAATGAAAATTTGGCTGATGGGCATCATAATTATAACAAATTGACATATAATAATCACTATTACCACAACTGTCACTCGTCAAATTAAAATATAAATGAAATTACTAAAAAACTTGATTTCTAATCCAAATAAATATTGACTAAATTTATAACAAATGATATTACTTCATACTAACTATAAAATTGATTTCAGTTCAGAGTGATAACCGTAAAGCATGGGGAAACTTATTGTCAAATAATGGAATTTTTATTAAATTAATAAGTTTCGTTTTTTCTAATTCACTAATAGTCCGAAATGATAATTTCTGATCGTTCAGATTAGATCTTTATCAAAAAGGCAAACGGAATAAAGTGAAAAATTGCTCAGTTTAACAATCTGTTCAGAACAGTTGGATCTATGTAATGTTATCTTTTCTTCTTGTCGTCATCGTTAACGAGACGATCTCATCACTATTTGCCAGGACGTAACATTAATCGATCGTCGAAATCGCGACACGATCGTCCGGCGATAATAAGTACTTACAAACTACCAAATCGATCAATAAAACGACGATCGTCGCGACGATAATGTTACATATTTCCACTATGGAACAACATAGTTTTTCTTAAGACAACTAACAAATTATTTAAGCCAATTACATGTAGGGCATTATATGTAAGTATATTGGTTATGTACTAAATGCCTAAGAATAATTATTAGTTGCTAAGGAGTCTGTTGAATAAATCTTATTTTTATCCAGTTTTGCTAATTATCTTATAACAATTTATTATATTTTTTATTATTAGAAAAATATCTTCAATATTAATATATCTTTCAAGTCACTTTAAGACAAAATAAAAATAAAAATAAAAGTTTAAATTTGGTCAATGTTCCAAAATAAAAATAGAGATCAAGTGGAACAAAAGTATAAAAAATGCTCAACGGGTGGCATATATGTACATACATAATAATAATATCATGGGATTTCCATTCGAATATCTTAATTATACGATTGAGTAGTTGAATAATGAAGTCTTAGATAAATAGATAGTTTACACATTTAATATGATATTAACAGTCAATGTGAAATTGGAAAGATGTTGTTGGAATTAATTGAGACAGATTTGGGAATAATTTAAATTTTTATTTTTTTTTTTTTTTGGGAAATATGTGATAATTGAAAAACATTATTCACTCTCAGCTCAAACCGGTCAGATATATCATAGAAAATATAAGTAATCCAACGAGAATTTTTTTGTGGAATTTTTGTCTATAGACCGCACAGTTATTTTTTTTAAAAAAAACATTTTTTTGGCTAAAAATTAATTTTTCAAAAATTGGATTTGAAAATAATAACAACAAAATATAGGGCTAATATTTTTTTTTAATTTGCTCTATTTTTGAATAAGTTACAGATGTTCAATGTGTATTTATTTTATGAAATGAAAAATTTATATATTTTTTGACATATTTATCTCAAAACTTATATTTATTTTAAAAACTCAAAAATTTCATTAAAAATCAATTAGTAGGTATTATTAGAGTCAAAAAATTTTATTTGTTTGAAACACAATGATTTGTTTTAAAATTGAAAAAAATAAATAAAAAATTATAAAAAATGTAAGCTGAATTTGCTTCTCTGTTTTTTTCATTAAATCGCATATATTTTCTGAGTAGAGAAAAATTGGTGAGGACAAAGTGATAGATAATTAAAAAATAAACATTTTTTTAATGGTTAATAAAATTCTGAAACTAATCCTTAAGGCAATTAATTTTGTCAAAATATCAAAATAAATTTTTTTTGTACACTTATCTTTTTTCCAATGGTTACAGATCACTGTGGACCGGTGAGTAGTGCTGTCGTTTTACTCGAAATGGAGTACTTTTACTCCTTTTTACTATGTGAAACTACTATATTACTCTGACTAGTTATTATAATCCGATTTTAATAAAATGTAAGTTTGTGTGCTTCTCTACTACTACTACATTCTAATAGCAATAATTTAGACTTAGAATTTGTTAGGCAAGACTATGTATTAAATGGAATTACCTCCTAACAAAAATGTCTAAAATTGTCCGTTTTTGGTAAAATTCTACTACTGTGACAAATTGTAAAACGACAGCACTGCCGTTGAAGAGGCTTAACCGTCGATTTAACGAAACATCCCTCCGTCGCATTAGATATTTCTAGTTTCGTGCCTGAACAATAAAAAATAAGTGGACACCTATGCTATGAATTTTCTAAAGACACTCGCACTTAATCCAATTGTAATATGAATGATGCAAAATTGAAAATATGGCTGTAGTGAATAAAACTGGAATTGAATTTTCAAAAATATTTCCAGACGCCCAGTTTTTATCTAATAATAATTTGCTTATTCATATAAAGTAAATGATCGAATATATTTATTTACTACCATATTATTAATGTTCCAACATCTATATTTATGTTCATAATTAGACTAGACAATTACTAGCCACTAACAAGGTGCATGAACCTTATTTTCAAACCGCATCTCAAATAAAAATGTTATGTACGTAAATTACATTTTAATATAATATTGGTTCGTTAGTTTTGCTTTTGTTTTTATTTTATATTTTAACCAAACCATTCAATTCTAGGCTCTGTAATGTGTATATGGGGGTTATTATGCTTTATACGTAAGGTATTTGAAGATAAACATCATTTTGTTGAAGTCGTTTTTTAAGCTGTGACTTGACATTTTTACTGCGTGTAAAACTTGTTGCTCCTCTATTTTATTAGTCGATACTGATCATTCGACAGTTCAGATGGTCTTAATTGTATAACATGTTCCCCATATTCCAATATACTTTATTAAGGCGATATGTTATTTTGAATAATAAATTGTTTTTTGTTAATTCACATTTATTTTAATTAATTGTAATGCGAAGACAAACTGGCCTGGGTATGTGTATTACCAATAAGTACTTACCTACAAGTTTTATCTGGCTGTCGATGTAGACTTCTTCATAATCACGATTTGTCTTTGTAACTTGCGATTACTTGTACGAATACAAGAATTTACTACCGCACGAATTATTAAGCTTATTAGAACGATAGCATTTGTGTTAGTTTTTAAATTAATGATTGCAGGTAACATAATAATAAGTGTTCATGTCGAATTATTATTAATTTAATATTGTGCCATTAATTGTAGGAATTTATTTATTGTATTAATATGGAATTGATCTCGAATAGAGATGAAACTTTCCTTTATGAAATTGCCATTTTTATCGCCATAATCATGGACGCCTTAGAATTGGTGTATTGCAGATATTGCAGAGGCGGTTCTTTTAATAATTCACGTCGTTCACGGACAGTGATGGCTTTAAAGAATTGATAATAATGGGAATATTTTTAAAAACAAATTTTCGGTATACATCCTAATTTTTGTTTTGTTTTTTATTTTCTAAATTTTTTAAAATTTTTTTTTAAAAAAATCGCAATAATTTTCTTTACCATTGTCACGTTCAAATCGTTGTTGTAATATTTATAGTAAATCCACTATAGTAGCATAAAAACGTAATTTTTTCAATACTTTGCTGCATTAAAACTTGTCTTCATTTTTTGCTTTCGGTTTAAGATTCAAAAACCCACAGAATAATGTTTTGCTCACTTTTAAATGAAAACCCTGTAGGTATCTACATATAACATAAGTTTAATCATACGAAATTCACTTATTTATTCAGGCCCAAAAATGTATACATGAATTACATACCTATATGGTAGATTGGAGGTACCAACAAACGTAAAGCCACTTCAACCATAAAAATCTAATATTCAATATGTCTAAAGTTCTATTCAATTCTTCTAATATCAATTTCATACTACAAAAAAAAAAAAAAAAAAACAAAAACCATTTTCAATTTATAATCTTGCACAGAAGTCAATAAGCCGTATTTATTTAAATTAAACAATCATTTTCATAAACCTACTTGACTAAATTTAAGCCAATTTATAATTTCTAACAATGGGAAGGGCTCAGTAGTGTGCATTTATGCGAAAATTGTGGGTATTTATTTCTGTTGTGTTAGCGGCATACTTTGACACCTTTCAAGAAAAATATAGCCTTAAATGATCTTTTGTATGGATAGTATTTTTTAAATTAACTTTTTTGATAACAAAAAAAAAATTTTTTTTTTATATATAGAACTAGCAACAATATAGTAGGTACCTACGTATTGTTGAAAAAGAAATCTTTTTTTTTGTTTTTCTTTTTTGAAGAATTTCAAGTGGCTTTTGTTGCTTGAAGATTTATTCATATTCATGGATTTGTTTACTGGCCTTGGTCTATATACTTAATATTCCAGGTTATACATATATGGAATATATAACCATGTGTAGGTAATCAACTAGGTAATTACTTACATTCCAGAGGAAGTTTAATTCAATTACTACATATTTTGTAAATTTTCTAAATACTGATACGAATTGTCTCTCCTTACAGCTTCAACAGACCTGATATGTTTAATTATTAAAAAAAAAAGTTAAATTTAAAAAAATATTAAAAATACCAAAATTTACTTTCAAATTTGCTCAATGAACATTTTTAAAAAAATATACGAGAATGTATCGATATTCCTAACTTATAAGAAAATACCTACCGTGCGATTTATTAATAGCAAATATTTTTAATTGCCATTTTTTAAGTCGGACTAAGGATTAATACCGTCAAAAAAATAAATTTCTATTTAATTTTTATTTTTATAGGATTTTTAGGCAAAAATTACAACTTTTAGCTATGTTCATAAAATTTCGAAAAAATTTGAGAGGAGGTTTTGATCCTTAACTGACAAACTTTTGGAAACTTGTCCAGATTTTTTATCTTTTGTACCGATTCGTATGTTTTGGCTTTGGCAAAAATCTTTCCTTCGTTTATAATTTTTAAATTGAACTTATGACTCATGTTTACTATAGACATCCCTACATTGAATCGTTTTTAATTGATTTGCGCATAATTTCCGCCGTCATGACCGTTTTATTGTCCTGGCCCCGGATTCTGCTTCTTTATAACTGCAGTCATATGAGTGACTCCCATTTATTAACAAATGGGAGTCATATGACTGCAGTCATAAAGAACCAGAATCCGGGGGCGGGCTTGATTCCATAATATCTCCATTATCCAGATGGGGACATACGCATCGAAAATATGAATAGAAACGATTATTGTTCTAGAATTGAAAAGAATTAGTTTATCCAAAAAATATTTAAAATGAAAATTAAATTACATCTATTTGTGATATATCTAGTATCTACCTATGAGTACATAAATTTATCTAATTTAATTTTTCAAAATTTTGGTTGTTTACATAATTTAAAACGATCTTGTGTATCGAAAAAAAGTTGATCGGCATCAGCAAAATTCCACTTATCCTACTACTTATGTAGTTTAGATTTAATTCACTTGTGTATTTATCATAACGACCTATACGCTATACCTATACATTCATATTACTGTATATAAATAATAGACTGAACTTCAAAAATACAAAATTTTTTTTCGATTCAGATTGACGTAAATATATTACATTTGAATTATGATTATATTGTTTTAACATTTTAAAATATCTCTTACCCACATATGTCGAAAATATAAATTAATGAAATTGATACCCATATCATTTAATATTTTATTTTATTATAATTAATATCAAATCGATGTTTTTCATCTTCATTTTAAATTCGTCAAGAAAAAACCAAAAAAAAAAAAAAAATTAAAAAAAAAAAAACTTTTATACTGAAGCAACACAGAATGAATAATGATCGATGTTTATTTATCGCTTATTAGTGATCAAACAGAGATCATTCAAATGTATAGAGATGCTGAACACCTTAAAAAATCATTAAAATTAATGAACTGAAGAACATTTTAATCAACTTTAAATACGTGTTTGGTTTATTGAAGTGTAACGAATATGTGGGACTAAAATGATTTACAAGATAATAAATGATCGTTCATTGAAATGACATGAGAATTTTTCCAACAAAACATGATATGAATATTTTCAATTTGTATCATGAATCTATTATGTATTAATGTTCTTATTAGCTTAGCTTTTTGCCTGTAATAATTGAAGATATTTAATATTATTTGTTTCAACAAGTTTAAAAAGAAGACTAATATATTAAAAATAAGAATTAATAAAGTTTTGTTCTTTAATTTTTTTCTCTTCATTACCTACATGTATGTATATGTAAGTAAATAAATAGAAGATTTTTACAGTGGTTTGAGAAGTTTTAAAATCTCTGTCAGTAGGTATATCAACGGTGGGCAAATGCGGCTGTTCGGTGAGTCAAATCCGTTTCTTTTAATCATATTAAAAGTCAATGAATATCATAATTAAAATACTCGTTTTTATTTTCACTCTCTTTAAAGTTATTTTGTCTAA
>JANSTT010016993.1:0-18877 GCA_026745375.1 Platyura marginata | reverse complement strand
CTCGGTTTGATCGGCTCTATATATTTTCGGTATGTTTACGAAAGCTGCTGGGGCCTTGATGTTTTTGAAAAAATAATGCAATGTTGTGGTCCATTTTTTTACATGAAGTGAGTATTCTATATTATATATATTCTTTGATGTTACCAAGTCAAAACGAGAGGCAACACTGTTTTGCACAAGGCACCAATTAAGAAACATTATTTAATGCAATAAAATTTTGAGCATGTGAGAAAAATTATTATTAATGAAAATATGTTGATTTTAAAAGTTAAAAATTTAGCTGGTGTTAACATTAATCAATCGCACTACACTCCAATTCGTGCTTGAATCCGTGACCTCCCGCTCCAAAGGCAATCACTCTATCCACTGAGCCAGGGGTCTTACACTTTTTTGTAAGCGCCCCCCCAAAAAAATAATTTCAATCTCGCGCCCCCTCAAAAAATATGTTCATGGATACAAAATGCAACACTTGAATTTATTTACAAACAGTCATTTATAATACCTAAATAGACAATAAAGTAAAAAGGGATTATCGCTAAATGTCTGTCACTCGATATTGAACGATATTCTTCCACAGCGAACAAAGAAAAATTATCTGGAGTAGAATGAATAATAAAAGGTTGTCTGATCCAGTTATATTTTTTAACATCACAATCAGTGGAAAAGTATTTTTTTTTATTTTCCCCGAGCGCCATAAATGGCTATCAATTTTTTTTTTTAAATTATTTTTTGCTTGAAATTATACTTTTCAATAAAATCACACATACCTACATGGAAATATATTCATTTTTATTGTGTATAAAAACTTGAATTAATTTAATTTTGTTTTTTATGTACAAAATTTTAAATTTAACTTAAAAAAAAAACCGTCAAAAACTAAGGAAAGATGAGGTGAGGATTTTGTGAGCTAATTTTTTCTTACAATTTCAATGAACATCACCACAATGATCTTTTTTCCAAAAGGCGTTGGAAATAGTCATTTTAATTGAAGAAAACGAACAAAAAATTTAGTTTTTTTTATTCAACAAATTTTTAGTTACAATTTTCCAAAAATATTCTGAATTTAAGGAATAAAAATAAAAATCAAAATTAAAAAAAAACAAATATAGATTTGAAATTGTCCCAGCGAAAAGTTGCTTTACGATGAGGGGAAAATGTGTAATGAGATTTAGGTAAATACCAGAGTAAAATTTGGTTTAAATAAAAAAAATGTTCAAAAAATCTTATTGGTGAAAAATATGTGCTACATTTTATGCATAACAAGTTACAGAGTATTTTTACATACAAGTAGGGAGATTATAAAATAGATAAAGTTGAAAAGAACACTTTACTTTACTTTATTTTACTTTATGTATGTATACCTACTTTAATTGACAAATAACACTAAAAAAAAACAATTACCTGCGTTTCCAAGGCTAAATTTTGGGCACTCCAACTACTTTTTATATCAGACAAATGTAAATGGGCTTCCTCTAATCGTTGTTCAAGTAGTTTTCGTTCTAGTATGAGTGCTTGCACCTTTTCATCTTTATGTAAGTTCATGGTAAAATTTACACGAGAATCTTCGAATATCTATTGTTAAAGGAAATATTTTATGTTTTATATTATTGTTTGAAGCTCAATTATACAGCATCGTATTCAAAGATTAAAACAAATTATAAAATCATAAATAAAAAAAAAAATTATTTAATACCATTCTTATAATTCAAGAAGAAAATGTGCAACTTAGGAGACTTTTCTTGTGTATCCTAAGCCTAACTATACTTGGGTGCTCTTTAAAATAATACAAATTTTTATAGGATAGAGGAAGCTCTTGTGAGAATAGCCAAGAAAACAATATAAAAGTGCACAAACTACATAAATGTAGAAACAATATAAAGAAGACAAATTTTGATTTAGTCTTTGAAACTTTAAGCGCAGATAGTGAGGAACGATTCCGCTACTTTCAGCTATTTTCGATAAAAGAGAGCGATTTAAAAAAAATTACATAAAGATATGAAAATATGTTGATATAATCCTTAGATCACTCCCCTTAAAAGTTTTCGATGTTTTGTGCTAAATATTAAACAAATCGTATTTCAAATTAGGCGAGTTGTAAGTCTGAGGATTATAATTGCAACATTTTTTTTTTTTAAATTTTTGATCAACTTTTTATTTGCGGTATTTGTCCGTTCTTAAATGCGAAACAAGCAGAAGATACACGAGGCATCAATTTCTTTGACAAGTAATTAGAAATCTTTTTTAAAAAATTGTTTTAAGATTTAGTACACATTAGTACACATAAAACTTAATACTAAATTATTGAAAATTATTTGAATAATTAAATGGGTAATAATTAATATCTTTAACAATCATTCATCAAAGAAGATGGAAAGAAGAAGATCTATATATGGATGTTTTCATCTGGATGTACTAAATGATTAGTGATGATAAATTTAATTAATTAACGGCGAAAATATAAATCTCTAAAATGATTTAAAATAACAGTTCAGTGAAGTATAATGGGAAAACCTCTTCATGAAAACTGATTCGCAGTAATAAATGTAATTTCAAAATATTTAGAAACATACAATATTCTTATACTTATTAAAGAAACAACTTGTGAAGAAACCTTTCAATAAAAACATTTTTTTTTTGTTCATCGAGAAAACACACAAGGGAAATTTAGATTCTAACCTTGAGAAAGTCTAATAAGCGTTAATCTACATCGTTAAAAAAAAATAATTATACTAAAATGACAACACTCACATTTACTTTACTAACAAGATGACGATTTTCTTCTTCAATAGTTGCTAAAGCAGTTGTTAAATTATTTTTTTCCATTTGTGAGGAATGACGAAGCTTTTGTAATTCATCCTAAAAAAATAAAAAAAAAAAAACATCTACATCGTGTCAACAATTTAAAGTAGCTCTGTTGAGAAATTAAAAAATAAAATACATACCAACTTAAAATAAACACAAAATGTATAGTTGTTGATAAATCTGCACAAAACACTAACGATGTATGATTTTTTTATGGTTAAAACACAAACACACACACACACATATAAAATGAATGAAGTGCAAGTAAGTAAACGCCCAAACAAAAAGAGAATCAAATCAAATCAAATTTTAAGCATGAAATTAGAAAAAAAAGAAACATAAAACAAAATTAATTCTAAAATTGTTTTAAACCTGAATATCTTCGCGGAGTGATTCTTGTTCTCTTAAATGTTTATTTTCTTCTTTCAGACATTCGATTTGATGTTGATTTTGTTTTATAACAGCAAGACGATCGTTTGCTTCCTGTAATAAAAACAAATAATTAGGATAAATAAATAAATATATATAAAAGTGAATGATATTATTAATCCTTATGTACTATTGTCACAGATTTTAATTTAAAAAGAAAAATAACATTGAAAACATTGTTCAAGTGCTACCTGTAAATTTCAAAAAAATCGTTTTTTGGATTTTTACATAATTAGTTGAATTTTTCCATGTATTTCTTAAAATTTTTGCATGTATTCCACAAGGTGATCCCATGAACAAAAATTAACGATTTACGCGGTATTATGCTCTCATATGAATAAGTGCCTTGTCCTTGCTGATGAGAAATTGGTACAAAATAATGACAATTTTCAGTATTCAGTCAACTACCGACTAAGCAGACTATTTAGAGGAATTACAGCGATTATACATTTTGTCTGTTTGTGTGGCCTTAATCATCATTAACTTAAAAGTAGGAATTTTTTTGTAATATGGTGTAGAAGGAAGAATGTATAGAAAACTGGTCTAATATAATTTCTAATTAAAGGGAATATATTGTAAAAAATAATACAATAATGTTCATACCTCTTCTCTAAAATGCAGCATACTTTTAAGCTTCGATATTTCTTGCATCTGAAAATTCTGTATTTTATCCTGTTCCTCATAGATGAGTTCTTTTTGAACTAAAAACCAAATATTTTATTTGAGATGTCACCAAAAATTTCATTTTCAAATTATACCTTGTGCAACTTTAACTGATTCATCCAAAATGGCATTTGATTTCTCAAGTCGCTCGTTGTCTTGTTGTAGTTTGCTTACTTTATGTGTTAACTCTGTATACATCGTATTAATCTCTTTTAGCTGTATTTTAAGTGCACTAATTTCGGCATCTTTCTGTTATGGAAATTTTAATTTTTTTTTTGCGTGTGTGAGTTTCTTACATTTAATTGTAAAGACGATTTGATTACCTGTTCGAAATTAGCTAAACTGTTTATACTGCTCGTTGAGCCAAATGAATTTTGATGACGTGACTGCGATGGGCGCCTTGGCAATATTGGAACATCATTGCCAGTTTCTTCTTTGATTTTATTTTTCAATGTAGCAAACATAATTGTTTCGAATATGTTCGTATGTCCAAATATATAGATAACTCGGTAACCGATTTTTATATATAGTATGGATAAATAATTAAATTCGTACAAATCTGTGGTTTCTAGCGATAAGTAATATTTTACTACTCTGTATATAAATTTCGATTTAATATTGTATATGTAGAAAAATGTTATTACGGTATTTGTCGTGAAATTTTAAGCATCTTAGTCAAGTCCAGCCATGATTATTATTTCGGATAAATGGCTAAAACTGAAAATACAAATTTAAATTAGAGTTAAATAATAATTGATGATTGAAGGGATTATAATCAATATTTCTCCTCCTAAATACGGTGAAGTCTCTGGTAAGGGTCTATATTATCTTAGTGTTGATCTGACGTCTGGGGGTTAGATAAGATTATATACAAATACAAACCTTTCTCAATTTACTCAATTGTTACTTAAACAATTTTGGCATTGATTCTGATTTGCTCAATGATAGCTACTATTCACATTTGAGGAGTCATTAACTATAGGAATAGTCTAAAAGAATCTCTACTGAAGTGACTTGTTAGAGAGTACCTATGTTATATTAATTGGCCATTAAGATTCTTGTTATTCTGCTACTCTCTTATATGCCAATCCACCATAATCTATATTTTAGCATAGGGATTGCTTTAACAAATCTGGAATCGGACATCATATATCATATATAAAGATTAAGAAGTATTTTAAAAATCAATTTAGTATGAGCTCAATAAACTTCATTAGGTACTCATAGGTACAAAAACAAGATAGGAAATGTAACTTTGATCACAAATTGACATAAAATTTTAGGCACACCTAATCGAGTTTTAGATAAATTAGGTAGGGGCATATTAATTTTTGTACAATTTTATATTTGGGTGTGATTAGGTGGCACCCTTTAGCTCATTTTCAAGCTTGTTGCGTATGAGATCACCGACACTATCATTTTAAGTCAAACGATTATTTAAATTTAATATCATCTCACTCACTTTACTTACTACTCTTATCAAGTTAGGTTAAAAGATGTTAAAATGTAATGAATATACATAATTACACATAATTCGTCAGCATTACATACCTTCGACTTTTTTTCTTCTTATTTTTGATATATTCGAAACAAACAAAAATAACGTTTTAACGATAACTTTGTATGCAAAACTTGTACTTTATCATTCTAAACACGGATCTATATTTTCCTATTGAGTAAAAGTAAATGGAGAAACAATAAAATGCAATTTTTTTGATATAAATTAATTTTTTTCTTTATCTTTTGCACAACGACGTCAAATAAATGTCAACACAAAATAAACACAACGACCCAGCAAACAAACAAAATTTTGAATGCTTTCGTAAAGATCCCTTCCGCCGAGATAGATATTGAGGATTTGTAACAGTGAGTTCCGATTATTTTACTAGATCTATGACCCACCTTTTAAAAATTCATTAATAAAATTTAAATAAATACTTTACGCACTTTTTTGTTCTTTCTATTCTACTATTTTCTAATTAAACTTTAATTTTTTGGAAAGTTTATTGAGTAATAGTTACTAACTAACTATTACTCAAGATACTTTCCAATAAATTAAAATTATCAAAGATGTATTGAAAAATTGTGTTATTGACGAGATTCAAAAATAATAAGTTATAAATTTTCTTTTTATTTTATATTATAAATTGTTGAGTTATTTTATAATAATTTAAATTTAAATAATTTTATAAGTATTTTGCACTAAAATACTTACGTTACTAGGCATACCTATTCAAAACGATTTGAAAGTTTTCAGTTACTAAGTAGTCATCTTTAAACACAATAACCATGTTGATTTCGAACTCTAAAGACGAGATAATAAATTATTCCGAAAAATTTGCAATCATAAAATAACATACCAACTTTGAAGTTTTTCGAAATTAACGTAGGGCAAGTAAAAAGTCTAGGAAAAATCATAAATATTGGAATTTTCAATTTAGGACAAATATTTCCTTCGGCAATTTGTATATTTTGAATTTCAGTAGCTAAAAAGAAAATAAAATTGCAAATACGATTTTTTAATTGTTCAATTAATTACCATCTCGAGAATATCCTTCAGCACAACCGCAGGTCTCTACTCGTACCAATTGTAATTCAACCGATTTTACTGCTACTTCTGTGTGCTGAACCGTAAACTGTAAAACAAAATTGTTTAAATAGAATATTTACAACAAATATTAATTGCAAAAATTTTACATGTCCTGTAAACGGTTGAGTTATGCAACATTCGGTAAAATCAAGACAGCCTGTAATAAGGAATCTTGGAATTGCTATTCGTTCTTTGGCACTTTTTTGTAAAGTTTCAGGGCTGATCGAAAAGTTTATCTCTTTGCTGGGTTGCTTAAGAGTAGGCTAATAAATACATTTAGTTAGATAAGAAAAATATTTTCAAAACTCAATCTTACTTTATATTGAATAACAAATTGCTGAGTTTTGTGTATACTTTTTGCCAAAAAACTACGTTTAATCTCACATTTAACATTGTAATTTATATTAACAAATACACCATGGTATGTTTCATATAAAGCGCTCGGTTCTTTAGAGGTGTTTAAAGGAAATTCAAATGGTAGATCGGTTTTTCCCATAGAAAGTTTTCCTGCTGGAGCGACAATGATTTGTGAGTTGATAAGTAATATAGGCTGAAAATAGTTGTATTTTTAAAAGAATTCCAAGTTTAGTTTTTTAATTAAAACATACCTTTACCGAGTTTGAAAAAGCTTCAAACAAACCAACATTTTTATTTCCTAACTGTAAATTTACAGTTCCCTCAATAGATATTACAATACCATCATGTTTTGATTCGACAGCGCAATTTATTTGAATAACGCCAGTTACAGTGTCCTTAAAGTTAAAAACGTTTTTATTATTATATTATAAAATGTTGTTAAATCTTTAAAAGAATATAATTGGTTGCGAAAAAATGTATGTAAATTAACCATATTTAATAAAAATACTATGATTTATGAGTAATTTTCAAATATTAAATTATTCATATTTATTACAAAAATCCACCATAATGAAAAATGACATACAATTTTTAAATTAGGAAATGGCAGCACTACCACACTAATTTTCTTATCAGACAATATTGATTCTCGTAAAAACAATGTTATTAAACTGTACTTACTTACCCCTTCATTATATATCTTATTTGCTTTGTTTAGCTTTATTTCAGCGTTGATAGTAGCCATTTTAATTAGATAAAAATATTATTCATGAAAACAGAACACAAAAAAATATCAACACTCTACCATCTACCTTCTCTCCAGCCATCCAATACAAAAATACTGTCAGAAAAAAACTACGTTCAATTCAACAAAAGTAATTTCAAAGTATTAAGCGACAAATTGTGCATATTTTTTTGTCTTTGCTAATTTTAATACTTTGAATATGACTATGGAAACGAATTTCATGATTCGCGTTAGGTTACTCCTTGATTGTGTTAGAAACTTGCATATGGGCTGAAAAAGTTCAGAAGCCAACTTAGGAGGGAATTGGAAAGTAATGTTTCTTTATAGTAACGAAAACAAAATTATTGCAAACAAAAATTAATGTTGTAGTGTTTATATTTAAAATAAAACTAATTTATTATTATTATTTTTAATGTAAATTATTTTCTATATTCTCTCTGTTAACATTAGAATGAGTAAATTTAATAGATAGCCGTTATTTAAAACTAGTTTTGATGGGCAATACAAAACAATATCCAATCGATCACCCAAAATTTACTACAATATATACACTGAACTTAAACTTAAAATTACACAATGTTCAGTAATACTACAGAGGGTTAATACTAACAGAGCGGACACCGCATAGAAAAAAAGCGGAGATTTAAACGAAAATAGGCAAACATTTTAATATAAATCTTGTTATTAAGAAATAGACATCAAAATACACCAGAAACCCATTTTTAATAATAATAAATGCATTTAATTTATAAAAGAATCGTGTTTTCGAACAATTTTGTGTTTAATTAAACTTCATGTGCAAACTTTATTACAAAATAATAATAATCCACTAAAGTTAAGTCGACATAAATGAAAGATTATCCGAGAATCTCAAACTATTTACAAAATTCGAAGATTTTTGAATTTTTCTAACAGGCAAACTTCTTAACCAAAATTCAGTGGTGAATCATCCAACATCCAACATACAAAAAAGTACTATTCTCCCCGTTAACTAATTAGACTGATTATTAGGTACATATACATATTGATAAAATGTATAGTTTGAATTAATACTCAAAAGCAATTTCAATTAATGGCTAGAATTAATTAAAGGCGGGACCTACACGTTCTGGTCGATTATTGGTCAAATTTATGTATTACCCATTACTAAGATTAAAAAAAAAAAGTCAGTTCAGTTCAGGTTGCCAAAATAACAATTACCTATGTGATAGTAACAAAAAAAGGTTTTATGGATAATAAAGAATTAAGAATATAAGAATTAAAAAACTATTACCTAGATTGAAAAAAAATCCAAGGGAAGCGTTGTTTATCTTTTTCATATAAAAAGAATAGCAAAATGTATTAACTACTCCCATATTATGTTTGTTTTGCGTTTTAATTACCCTCAACAGACGAGTCGAACAAAAACAACAAAAATAGTTGACATATGGTATCAATCCGGAATAAAATTTTTGTCATATTCAATGCGGTATTCAAATATTTACGCAATGTCTTTAACAAACTAAAAGAAGAAAAAGATGAAAGCTAATGTCGTGTACAGGATCCCATATCTGGGAAATGACGGATCGGATTCAACATACCAATTGCCATATGTGGGTCAGACAAAACAGTACCTGAAGGATAGATTAAAAAACCACGAACGAGATCTGACAATGATGAATGATCCTTTATAGTTTTACACCCAAGAACAGGGTTTATGGATCATGGTCTTACCACCGCTCATAAATCTGATTAAGACAATACTGAGGGGTACTGTCTACTCAATGGGAGTATTCTAGATGGTTAACTTTTGAAGCGCTACACATTTTTGTGCACAAAACACTTTCAATATTAAATGTGATACAGACGATATCTCACCAGTGTATTATGCATTGATAGAAAACGACGCGGTATATAAAATAAAAAGACAGAGAACATCCACAAACCAACATAATCCAAACACACAAACCCATACAAAAAAAGATGAATACATTAATATTAATAATTTTTAGTTAATCGCTGCTGCTCAACCAGTAAAGTTTTATTTTTATTTTTATTTTTTATTTTTACTTTTATTGTTTTTCAAATTTTATCGACTTATGACTAAAAACTTGTTTTTTGGTTTTTTAATTAGTACATAATGTATATTGTGTAAGTTTTTTTTATTGTTAATGGGAATGCGTGAATAAGTATTATAACGTTTTTATTAATAAATATATACCCCTGATGATGACCATATATTGTAAAGTTTGGTTAAAAAAAAACAAAAGAGAATGAAACAGTTTGGTTTTTTATTTTTATTTTGATTTTTTACAACGAAACAAACCGATACGCCGGACAAATATCAAAGAGATCAATAAAATTTTAAGTTATTTCAATTATCACGTGTGCACAATTCAATTCAGACACGGAAGTTGGTTGTATAGGTATGCGCATCATCAATTTCCTCTTCTTCTGAGTAATTCCATCAATTACTCAAAAAGATTTGTTTGCTTCATCTTAGTTGAATTTATATAATAAATTTAAAATATTGTAGGTAGCAATAATATCCATCGCTAAGTATAGAGTCCACCACAAACAAATTTTAATGAAAAAGGAGGCAACTTATTTTTACTATGCAGTCGCGGAAAATTGTAATCTTTTTTAATGAAGCGCAAAGAAGAAAAATATACATATATTAAAAAAAAAGATTATTTATTATATATAGGAAATAGAAAATATTAAAAAAAAACACACACATACTTTCCCCGTAACAAACATAATAAATATTACTTGGCATACGTTTCGGTGTATGAGTTCAGCAATATATGACAACATAATTGTCGTTAATACATCAAGTATCCATTTGGTTGTTTAAAATGATGACTTTAATTTAATGTATTTGAATGTTTCTAAAAAAAAAATTCTTTTTCTTTTATATTGTAGCGTAAAGGAGTAGCAATCATAGTTCTATATTTATTTTTCATTGATTATTTTTTGTCTGACAGTTGACAATCATATAACAAATTGTACGTAATTAGTTAAACACCGCGTCAGTATAATTATGTATGTATATAAATACATATGTTAAAATCTTAAACAAACTATATATATATATATAATAAATACATACATATATTACGGGAGAGATTTTATTGTCCAAAAGTTAAAGCTACGTTTTCTTACCGCGCGCAACAATATATAATAATTCTTAAGTAGTCAGTAACAGACCGTTGACTGAAAAGGTGTTAAAAAGTTTGAATATAAATTTTGTATTTTAAAAAAATTTCTAAAAAAAAAAAAAATTATTTGAATTAATTAATCTTACTTGAAGTGATTATGAGAAATATTTTTTTATCGTCTACGTTATTTATTAAATGCCTAATTACTTAAGTTTTAAGTTTGGCTTCTTTTACTTAATTCGTTTCCAAATGAATGCAGTGTAGTTATGTAACAAAGTGCATTATTAAAATAGAAACAAAGTGAATATCTATTTCGGAGACAAACCGTTTTGAAGAAAAGGTTTTTTTTGTGTGAAAATTCTACAAAAGTAAGTTTGAAAAAAATAAGTTCAGTTAATCGAACAAAAATAAAAATCCAATTGGCAGCAATTTGTATTTTGTAATTTGAATTGAGTTCAATCGTTTTCTCTGTTCTTTATGGAGCTATTTTTGGTATATACTATAATACCTCAAGTCTTAAATAAATATTTTAACTTTTCAATACAAGTGGATATTTATCGATTAGGTATCTATTTTATTACAAAAGAATTTAAAAATCAAAGTCGACGTAGTGTTTTTCGTAACTTGAAAATTTCCGGATTGTCGGCTATTTATACATTTTACTTAAAATTATTTATTATAGTATTGTTTTCTTCCAGACCCGAAATCTAAATTCTATTCTAATATTACGTCACATAAATTTAAATTTAAATTTTAAAATTTTCGATTTGATGCATATTGAGTGGCGACATGAGACTTTATTATTTACTTTTGGATTAAAATGTTATGATTTTTTTTATATACTCGTATTTTGAGTATCAAATGATATATAAGAGAGATTGATAGAAGGATAATTTGAATTAACTTGTGAGAATTAATCATCGTGAAAATATTTTTAAAAATACAAATTTTTCCGTGCTATACAATAATGTCTAGTAAAAAAGTTAAAATAAAAATGTTTTTTTTTCGTTTATTTAATTAAAAAACCTTTTAACCTTCCCGAGTTGCCAATGCGCGTGTCTCTAATATCAGTGTCAAACAGCAACATACATATTTTCTCTTTTAATCTAAATTATGTTTTGAAATTTTATTTTAATTGTTCAAACGTATATTATCTATTCTATACCTTCTAATCTATTTCTAATTTCCTAATTAAAATTAAAACATACATACATATATGTATATCCTTAAGAAGTACATTACATTATCTGTAACAGGACGGAACAAACGCGTTTTAAATTATTTATTTAATTAAATAATAAATATTTAATTATTTTATTTAGGTAATTATCTACTGAGGTCACCCTGTCATTCATCGTCAAACGTAGGGTTACCATATTTCATTTCAGCAAGAGTAATTTTTTTATGAATCGTCATAAAAAAAAGAGTACAAAAAACCCATTAGAAAGCGGAGGGAACCCTGGGGTTCCGCCAAAAAATTCAGGGATTCCGCGTAACATAACAGTCTTGGTGACAAAATTTTAAATTCATTAAAAAATAAGAATTATATTTATAATATGATCTCTCATTGGCTCAAGCGTTGACTCCACGATTCTCCATAAATCAAAATCCGACCATACTACATATAATTGCTTACTTATACTCATGTGATAGCATATATTTCCATCTCGATTCATCGTTTTTTTAAGTATTGTTTTATTGAATAAAGTTTGAAGTACCAAAACAATAATTGTTTCATGTCATTAAATTTGGGGGAAATATTGATAAAAAAAAAATTAAGGGTTCCACAATATTTGGAAAATTTTCTGATTGTTCCGCAAACAAAATAGTTTGTGTAACTCTGTTCTACATTATTGAGCTTCAGTTACAAGTTTTACATTACAAAAAAGACAACAAAAAGAAGAATTTCGATGTTATTTCATTACTGATTCGACAACAACAACAATACCAACAGCAATTTAACCGCGATAACCATAACTAGAGTCCTATTCTATTCATCATGCCTTTAAATTGGGAAATATCATACTAGTACTACAAATTTCTACATTCAAAACATAATATTCCATAAAACGATTTTATTTAAGTAATGTCGACTTTTTTTAAATTTTAAAACAAGAAATTAAAAAAAAATTAAATGACTATCTGCGGTATTTCAGAAAAATAGAAAGAGTAAAAAAGAGAAGAAACTCAAAAAGAATAATTACTTGTACTCTTTAAAGAGTACGTCTGGTAACCCTAGTCAAACCATCATTACTGCATGTTATGCGAATAGAGAAAAAATAAAATTGTGCAAGAACAGAAAGAGATAGATATCGTAAAAGAGAAAATATGTAATTTTTTTACATTTTCGTAATTTTTCTATTCTCACCCTAAAAAACCCTATAAAATAGGTCGTGGAACTTTTGGGTCTATGAATGAAATCTTCATTTTTATATTCACTATAATTGTTGTCATATACATTTTATCTATACTCCGACTATCTTTCGAGTAAATAAATTATAGCTGAAAAGTTTAAATAATATACATATTTATTTGTCTTCTTATTCTAGCGAGCAATAAATTATTTTGATATTTTTAATCCTCTCTTAGTAATGCAACTAAGAAGGTGATATTTCTCTATCAATTAGAAAACGATTCATTTAAATATTTCAACAATTAGGGGATGACAGTAAGATATCCATGTGTCACTGATCACACACATAAATTAACATTAAATATAATCCCTCGATGCCTCGATATATGTACATATTTTATATGATTGATATGGATTAAGCGTTAAGGATTGAACTTTTGAATTGTGTTGTGACTATAAGATATTTCACAATTTATTTGTGATTTTAATGTTTTCGATTATAACTTAATTAATATCCCTAAAAAGGATTTTCTTTTTTCATTTGACAAAGAGATTATTTTTTTTAGTGTCGTCTGTGCATTGTACAACAAGATTTATATTATAATTTCCGGAACACATCAAAATTATGTGACCAAAACCACCTACGACATAATCACACAACCTTGTAATATTCTATATACAAAATACATGCAATAATTGATTTTTTTGTTCATTTTTACCATACCATTGCCAAAATAATCTTCTGGCATTTATCTTCACCTAACACAAAAGCCAAAAACGTTATGCTTAAAATAGAAAAGTAGCTAAACAACTGTTCAATGCTTTAGATATATGTATTTATATAAATATCTACTTGAAACATATTTAAATATTGCCTGACAGTCTATATTGAAAAACAATTTTTGATTTTCAGGAAAATGCCACGTGGTAAACGGAATAAAGCAAATAAAATTAAAGAAGAAAATAAATCTTCTGTGGAAACTATTCAGGTTAAACAAAACAAAGATCAGTTAAATGTTCAAATAATTTCAAACGAGACATTGGACAGAGTTCAAAATGTTGTTAGTAATGTTAGTGATGTTAGTGAGATTAATAACATAGTTTCTGGTATCAATGACGATAACAATTTATTGGAAATACACGAAAATAGTGGAAATAATAGTAATGAAATTAATAGGGGAAATGAAAAAGGAGAAACGGATGAAATAAAGAAATCCGATGATGAAGAGGATGCGATTGAACATGGAGAAACACATACACTGTCAAAAAAGAAGCGAAATAGACATAAGAAAAAGAAAACGGATCAAATTCAGCAAAACGAAAATAATAATGTTTCCGCAGAAGTTAAAAAAGTAACAGATATTGTTACAGAAGTTAAAAAAGTAACAGAAATTGTTACAGTAACTGAAAGTGAAGATATTAAATCTAATTCGAATGAACCAAAGAAGAATCACAAAAAAAATAAAAATAAGAAAAACGCTGATTCTCTTCCAAAAGACGAGAAAATTGAGGAAAAAAACGTTTCTCCCGAAACAAATGTAGCAAAACAATCAGAAACAAGACAACAAACACTTGAAACTATTAATCAAGTAAATCAAACGTCGATAAATGCTTCCAATAATATAGACAAATTAACCAACAAACAAACAATTAACAAACCTAAAAATAAAAAACAAAAAACGATTAACACAAATAGCAACAATGATGATAAAACTATGAATTCGAAGTCTACAGATGTCGTTGAAACAATCGAAAATGACAAAACTAAAAAAGAAACCGTAATGATACTACAAGAAAATGAAACACCAATTAAAACCAATGACAAATCGGAAAAGCCAATTGTCGATACATCAGAAGAAACGAGAGAAGTTGAAGATGTTGAGCCTATAAAAATTGAAAATCAAGAATACACGAAAGAAATTTTCAACAAAAAATCACAATCTAAAAACAAAAAACATACTTGCGACCCTAATACTTCTAAAAATCATAATAAATCCAAAGAATCGGAACACTACGTCAATATTGAAAATACTAAGACTTCGTCCCAAACTACAGAAAAAAAAGACGAATCTTTGATTAATACTACAGACCCTGATGAATGCTGTTCAAAAATATGGGACATTTTAGATGAAAGTTCAATAGATAATAATCAGCAAATTAAAAAGGATGAGATCCAAACAGTACCAGTTTCGTTTTGTGAACATAAATTCACAAAAATTGAGAAAGAAAAGGTTTTAGAACCTAAACTAAACGAACATAAAATGGAGCATCAAATAGAAAAACAAAAGGCAGAAAAAGATGAAAATATCACAAAAATTGAACTACATAAGGAAGATTTGGTTGATACACCATCTGCGAACAAACAACATACAAACAAAAATCAACAAAAAGGGCAGTCAAAAAGTAAACCAAAAGAGATGGTAGATTTGAAACAAAATCAATTAGCACAAACTAGTCAAGAAAATGTTCAACAAACTGAAAAACATGCTCAAAGTATTTTACCTGTGGATGTTTCAAATTCTGAAAAAACAACAAAAGATATAAAATTAGCGCAATCATGTCCGGCGAATGAAACATCAACAGATGAAAAGAAACCCAGCTCTATTAAGTTATCTGAAGGATGTTCAAGCCAAACGTTAATTGTCAATAATGAGGGAACACAAATAAGACCAAATACTCCAGTAATAAAAGAACGGAAACATAAACATAAAGGAGGTGCATATAAACTAGCAGAAAACGAGAAATTACTACCAAGTGACAGTTCTCCACCGGAAAAGGAAGCTGAAAAACTAACAGATATCAATCAAAATTTAACAATTGAAGATAAAAGTAGTACAAAATCGCCACTATTAGATATACAGTCGGACAATGTACAACTAACCGTACAAAATCTGGTAACTTCGGTACTACCGAACACAGTAATAAAAGATTGTAAAGGAGATGCATCTAAAACAGAAAAGAAGGAAAGTTTGCCACCCCAAAAAGAAGCCGCAAAAATAGCAGAAAGCAACCAACCATTAACAATTAAAGAACAAATTAGTACAAAATCATCACTGGAAACTCAAAAATCAGCAGAAGAAGTGCAGTCTACGTTAGCTAAGGAGGTATCATCAACAATTTGTGAGGATACTAAACTAGCAGCCAATACTCCCGTAATAAAAGATCGGAAACATAAACATAAAGGAGGTGCATATAAACTAGCAGAAAACGAGAAATTACTACCAAGTGACAGTTCTCCACCGGAAAAGGAAGCTGAAAAACTAACAGATATCAATCAAAATTTAACAATTGAAGATAAAAGTAGTACAAAATCGCCACTATTAGATATACAGTCGGACAATGTACAACTAACCGTACAAAATCTGGTAACTTCGGTACTACCGAACACAGTAATAAAAGATTGTAAAGGAGATGCATCTAAAACAGAAAAGAAGGAAAGTTTGCCACCCCAAAAAGAAGCCGCAAAAATAGCAGAAAGCAACCAACCATTAACAATTAAAGAACAAATTAGTACAAAATCATCACTGGAAACTCAAAAATCAGCAGAAGAAGTGCAGTCTACGTTAGCTAAGGAGGTATCATCAACAATTTGTGAGGATACTAAACTAGCAGCCAATACTCCCGTAATAAAAGATCGGAAACATAAACATAAAGGAAATCCACTTAAATTAACAGAAAAAGAGGAAATACTACCGAATCAGAGGTTGGCACTCCAAAAGGAAGCCGATAAAATTACACAAACTAACACACCTTTAACAATTGAAGAAAAAATCAATACAAAATCACCAATTTTAGATGAACAATCTAAGGATACTCAAAGTAACAATCCTTTATTGGTGACTGAAACAGAAACAAAATTACCAGAAAAGGTTCAATCCTCTTTAACAAAAGAGGTATCATCGAATGAAGCTAAATCAACCATGATAAAGTTATCGAAAGAAAATGTCCAAGAAACATCATTAAATTCAACATCAATAAGTGGCAATACAGCCAGTACACCAGCAGTAAAAGATCTGAAACAAAAAAATACAGAAGGTACGGAAAAAGAGAAAACTGATAGTTTGCCGTTACAAAAAAATACTGAAAAAATATGCAACATAAACTCACCTTTATCAGTTGAAGAGAAAACTAGTAAAAATTCACCACCTCTAAATGTGCAAAGTGAAAATGTCCATAAAACAAAAACACCCGACAAAAGTCTATCCTGTTTAGCAAAAGGAACGTCATCGGATGAGATAAAATCTATCTCAATTAAGACATCCGAAGAAAATCTACAAAAAACTCCATCAAATTCACCGCCAAACAATGAGGAGGAAACTAAACAAATCCTCAAGACTCCAGTAATAAAAGAACGGAAAAATAAAAATAGAGGAGGTCCTCTAAAAGCAACTGATAAAGAAGAAAATGTTCTTTTGACACAACAAAAAGAAACAATTAATGCATTCGATGTGCAATCTTTGAAACAAAAAGTAGAAACAGAAACATCAGAACAAAAACAAAAATATACTTTGAAGGAACCAGTAACAGAAATAATTAAGAGTCCTTTAACAAATGTGATAGATAAAATAGATCTCAATGTTGACATAAATAAAGACACGACCAAAGCTGCAGAATTGGATGTTTCTACGACAGAGGAAATAATAGAAAATGCAAACACATTGAAAACAAAAGAAAGCTGCGAACAATCTATCAAACGTGAACCGAATTCTTCGCATGAAGCTAATGCAGCGATTACACCTGTAGAAGTTCCTACAACTCCCATAACAACGAATAGCACAAATGACAAAAATACTTCAAAACGTAATCGAAATCAAAAATCAAAATTTAAAACAACACCATCATTACAAGAGGTAACATTACCGCCTGATATACCAGCCAACTTGGGAAGTACGATGGAAAATTCAATCGCCAACGATAAAGTCGAAAATGAATCATTAACTGAACTCGATTCAAAAAACGTGCAAGGAAGCGATTTTGCTCAGTCTGTTGATAACGCAATCGAAGCAAAATCGCTTAAAATCAAAATCGATACAGACGAACATGGCAAAAATCATTGCTCCTCCAATGAAGATAGTCATGAAATCAAAAACACCAGTCCAACGACAAATAAACGAAACAAAAATGAATCAAATGCCAAATTATCTGATGCAATAATGGAAATGAAATCGCATGAATTACCCGAAAAAAGTTCCCAGGAAAAAATTGATCAAATTCAATTTACACCTGTTAAATTAATTGACATATTAGAAGCCAAAATGACGACTCCCAATACAAAGTCGAGCAACATAACCGGAACAGTTCGAAAAATCCATAAAAATAATCATGACAAAAATTTTATTAACATCATCAAATCGGATGAATCACTTACAGAAAAAGTTATTGACACAATTATTAAAGATCTTACAGGTCAGAGTAAGGATCCCACAAAAATGTTCACAGAACAAAAGAAAATTCAAAAAAATTCAGAATTCAAAAATCACATAAACGACGAAATATCAAAAGCTGGATGTAGCAAAAAAGTTGATACGAAAATTACTTCGCCTCCACCGATGAAGGCTCCACCGCCATTGCCAACACTTCACGATGAAGACGAAGAAGATTTTATCGAATACAAATTTATACCGCGACAGGTTTTTGTCTATACAATTTGTCAAATTTGTAAGAAACCACTTCAAAATTATACTTTTTGTGATTTGTGTCAAATGGTGGCATATTGTTCGGATGATCATAAGGCGCAGGATAAAGCAGGACATAACAATCTGTGCGGGGCTATTCGGGAAATTACGAAAAAACGTGGT
>JANSTT010016992.1:0-18878 GCA_026745375.1 Platyura marginata | reverse complement strand
AACGTAAAAAAAATAAAATCGGTCGATCGTAACACCAAACTCAGTCTACGAATCCCACGAAAACGCACCTAGTAATAATTAACCGAACGCCTTTATGTGGCCCTGAATTGATGAAATGTTGAAATTGGTTGCGTACATTTTCAATGTATCTGCACAGTTACAGTAATGTACATAATTATTTTTAGTACACTTTGTTATGTTATATGACGTGCGGTATGCACACAACTGTCAAACTACGATAGTAGTGAACAAACTTCAAAAATAAATGATTTTGACATTTCATTAATACGGAAATAATAATTTTATATTCTCATTTTAAAACAAAAATTATTTTAAGATGCCGAAAAAATATTGCTTTATACCAAACTGTAAATCAAACAGTAAGGACAATCCCGATTTAACGTATTTCTATGTAAATGAAAATTGTCGCAAAAGTTGGATGGAAGCGGCAGGTATTAAAAATTTACAAAAACGAGCATTCTGTTGCCAGAAACACTTTGATGTAAGCTAATTTGTCCTATTTTATTTAATTTCTATCTTTATTTATTACTTTTATATACCTACTTCTACACATTAGCTAGAAAGAGATGTAAAAAATTTTGACCCTTTTCCAACTCGCAGAAGACGATATCAACTTAGTGGTATTGTACCGCACTTAAATATGGGCCTAACAAAAAAAGAAATAAAAGAAGAAAAAGATGAAGAACAAATAAATCAGGATGCTATGACTAGCGATGAACCTTTAACAAAAAAAGCTAAATTGGTTTCGGTAAAATCCTCCAATAAAATTACTCAAACAATAAACACAACGGAATTCTCGTTGCACAAACTTGAACCGCTAATGGTAGATAAAGCTGTTCAAGCAACCACATGCATAACATTGCCAAAAATTTTATTTAACTGCAAGCCGGAAATAATTCTTAAAAAAGCCGAATCCAATTTCAGTGCACTAAAGCCACCATTAATATCGTTAATGCAAGGCAATAGACAAGTAGATATGACTGTAAATATAATTTTAAAAAATCCTCTATACTATTTGGGCATAGATGCTTCATCGTTGAATATTCTAAACGAAATGTGTCAAAAATCGAAATTAAATCGTAGAGATGTACTATTGATTTTACGGATTATACGACACAAAGAAGATTTTGAGATCCTATCGGATTTATTTGACATATCCATTGAATGTATTGAAAAATCATTTTTGAATAATATATCAGCGATGAGTGATTTTTTTCAATCGTATATCTTTTGGCCAGACAGCTATGATATCAAAGAATATCTTCCAAAAGAATTTCAAAATGAATGTTCGAATGTCGAAAGTATCATTGATTGCTTTCAAATAACCGTAAGCGATGAACGAAATAAAAGATTTAAATATTTACTGTCCTGTACACCAGATGGTTTCATCAATTTTCTATCTCATGGATATCCCGGCGGTACATTAAATTCATTTGTAGCAAATCGTTCAGGATATATGGAAATTCTAAAAAGCGACATTGATATAATAGCATCGCCTGGATTTAAAAATATTGAATATGATATCGTTAAAAGAGGTTCGAAATTGCTTAAATCTATGGCTACATTGCCAAACAATACATCGAAATCAGAATTCGATGAAATAATAAATAATAATAGCGATTTACACACCCGCAAACTTGTAGTCGATAAAACTATCGAAAAAATTAAAGATTTCAAAATTATCTCCAAAGATTTACTGATACCCAAAAAATTTGCCACAAAAATTGATGATATAATATTAATATGTGCTGCCATCTGTAATATACAATCGAGATTTTTATCATTATAATAGAGACGTTCAATTTTCATTAATTATAAGATATTTTAGAGATTTATGTTATTTTATTTGTCAGATTGGAAATAGAAATAGTTTTTTCTGCTTACGGTGAATGATTAAAATTGGACATTTTGTTCTAATTAATGTTTTATTAAATTATGATGAAAAAAAAGTATGTTTTTTTTTTTAAATTGGGATTATAGACATGTGTCTGAGCAGAGACCCTAGCACAGCGATTCCCAAATATATTAATTTCGTGACCCATCACAACTTACTATATAGTAAGTTGTAGGGCCACCTATATAACAGCCAGCGTGATAGTCACCCCCCTCTTTCGATGGTTATATGGGCCAAATTTAAGGTCTTGGTCAGCCTTAGATAAAAATTCAACTACAAAAGCATTTATATATAATCAGACAGCCAGGCAGCGCTCTAAGCCTTGGACTCCTGTAAAGTCCAATCCAAGCTTGTATGGGACTGTCTAACTAAACTAATAAACCTGGGCAGCACTAATAAAGTAACTCTTGAAACCGCAGACACTTTCGCTAGAAATGGCGCTGCAGCCACCTTCATCGGTCCAGAACCATTCTGTGGACTGTCCAAAGGAACAATCAGAAGAGCATCAATGGAATGGGAAGAGGGCGCATGTTTTACCGCATGTTTTGAGTGTAATTTATTGTTCGAAATATCACTCCGGCTGTTATATAGTAGGTTGTGCCAACGCGCAAATCAATTTTAATCTACTGACTTAGATTTTATTTATTTATGCGTTGCCATATGGCTATTGTTTTGTGTTTTTGTCCGAAAAAAACGTTAGGCATGATATATAAATTTAAACATTGTCGTAACTAGAAATTACATTAAAATTTATAATAATATAATAATTAAAGAAAATAATCTTAAAGAGTACTTACTGTAATATCTTTCATGTTCTTGACAGTGTTATCTATCGCATCGCTTATTGCTATAACAAAACAACAGTTCTTGGCCATTCCAATGAGAGTATCATTTGCAAAAACACTGCAAGTACTAAAAAAATATTTTTATTAATTTTTATTGAATCTGGGTGGGTTGAAAAAATAAAAAAACTTTAAAAGAGGAAAGAAAAGTGTATTTTTCTTATTTACAGACATGGAAAACTACATATTGTTTGAAATATGTGTTCTTCAAGATTGGTGTTGGTACCTGATTTTAAAAAATTGGAGATAAATGGTGTTACTAACTTTGAATTTTTTTTTTTTATATTTATCACAGTTCTGACACAATTAAACACAGAACCCATTCTAAAATTAGAATTAAATGAAAATACTCCTAGATCTAGAATCTAGATTCCGCCAACATTCAGTAGTTTAGTTATCGCCATATACTTATGTTCATTTTTCTTTAATCCAACTTTAGCCCCATAACGGTAGGTCGTGGAAGTTTTAAGTCTATGAATGAAATCTTTATTTTTCTATTCATATTCATTTTTTCTACATTCCAAATATATTTTGACTAAATGAATGATTTATATCAAAATTAGGTACACACAGTACCCCACGCTCCCCTATACCTTGTCCGATTTGGCAAAAAAAAAACAGAGATCTTATTCTAGTAGTTCATTAAGGAATTGACAAAAATTTCAGATCTAGCTAGTCGCTTAGCATGAATCTTAATCACCGATGTTCGTAGTCCGGTCCGTCAAAATACATATTTCGACTTAAAATTTCACGAGTCTGACATGAAAGTGAGTGAATCTTATTCTACATTGCATAACTAATAGGAACTCTCGGCACTATACTATTCTCTTATGTGGTTTAAATATTTTGTAATGTTTAATACTACTTAGCCTTTGAAAAAAAATAATAACTTACACTTTCTCATCGGAGTACGTTGTTACCGTTTTTATTTGGCATCCAATTATGTCGGCACACTGCTTCAAAATTGACCATGATCTTTCGGCAATCATTTTTCCGTTGATTTATTTAAACTAATATATATAACAGATAACAAGACTAATAAAAACACAACAAGATCTTAGTACAAGATGCCGCCTAGAACTGGAAACGTCAAATTACTCAAACAGTGTGATAATTTTGAGTATGTTCAATGCAGTAAGAGTTTAACATGAATGTGTATGTACGCAACCTTTTTTGACAAAAGTACTAAATTATATATACTTATGTTAACAGTGATATGTGACGTCATTTAGTTACCTCTCTCTTTATGACTATATATGACGTAGGGCTGTTTATATTAAGTCAGTTTAAAAAAATGGTTCACGTAGATTTTCTCAGTTTACAGGAGGGGATATGGTCAGGAGTTTGGAGGAGCCTCTCTCGGGAAACTTTTTCTGGAATCTAGAGTAACCGTCGCTTACCCCTCCTCTTTTTTCTAGGGGCCTAAGTTTGTATGTATTTTGACTTATTGCGTAGCCCTAGGGACGAGGAGTGTAAGGGACCCCCCGAACAACTTTTTTTTAAAGAGGAATCACTGGTCTCCCCTCCCCCCCCCCTTATTCCTAGGAGCATTTAAAGTTTGTATGAGGAAATTTTTATCGAACATCGCGAACAAACAACTGAATACCCAAAGATTAAGAATAAGAAACAAAAATAGAGTCAACAAGACAATAGAAGTAACTGTAGTAGTTCATCAGATTCGGATTCAGATCGGATTCGGATAGTGATTCATCGAACTTAGTTCAAATAAAATTAATTTTATTCATACACGTTTATACAAAAACCAATTTCAATTTTAAAAAAAGTAGTAGGGAAGCAAATTGTTCATCACGTACAGTTTTTTTAAGCTTCCACAGCACTTGGAACTATTTGCACAATTACCTTCTTCTTTGAATCGTAAGCAAATCCATTTCTCTTAAAAGATTCCGACTCGTAAAAATCTTTTAGAGTATGGATGTTAATTTGTTTGGCCCGTTCGATCAGATCTTTTTCCATAATTTCTATATGTGTTGCAGATGGTCCTTCTTTACATCGAATATATGCCAACTGATCTAGGGTAAGTTGACGCAAAATGAAGAATAGCAATTCGGAGTTGTCTTTCTGGAACGTCAAGTATTTTTGGAAAGTCTGAAATAAATAAATGGTTTACTAATACTCTAAAACCGCTCTAAAAACCACCACATACTGCTTTCATTTTCTTCATCACACTGAATTTCTGTGCTTCGATAAAACTCTCCAACATCATTCTTATTGCCATATTGACATCATTGTCTTGGACATTTTCTCTTAAATGTATTCGGGCATGCGCCTCCGACATTCGTATAACGCTTTCAATATGGCGTACCGTTATTGGCAAACTACCTGTAGCCATTGATTCTTGGCGAAGTTGTGAATACATTTTGGCAATTTTGTCTTGATCCAAGTTCTGAAAAAACCCAAAAAATCAGATAAAATTCCACGAAATTTCCAATAAATACTTACGGCCAATTTTGGTCGAACATTTATCTTTGAATAGACGAGATATTTTTTCAATAATTCCTGTGGAATTTCCAATGAATCAACTTGTTCCATTGTCTCAATATGCTCTTTGGCTGGATGATGTTTGATGTGTGAGTCAATAACAAATGTTGCCAATTGCTCATCCAACATCGGATCATACTCATCTTTGACCACACAGAGAATATCGAAACGAGACAAAATCGGTTCCGATAAGTTAACATTTTCCGAAAAGGTCATACTGGGATCATATCGGCCACCAATTGGATTAGCCGCCGCAATTACAGCACAGCGTGCTCGCAGTGATGTTACCAAACCAGCTTTTGAAATCGATATGGATTGTTGTTCCATTGCTTCGTGAATGGAAGTACGATCTTGATCGTTCATTTTATCGAATTCATCGATTAAACAGACTCCTTGATCAGCCAGCACTAATGCGCCCGCCTCAAGTGTCCACTCCTTTGAGACCGGATTACGACGTACATATGCTGTCAGACCAACAGCACTAGCGCCCTGTCCCGTTGTAAAAACAGCCCGTGGTGCAGCTTTTTCAGTAAATTTTAAAAACTGAGATTTTGCTGTTCCCGGATCACCACATATTAGTACATTTATGTCACCGCGCACCTTATGCTTATCGCCGGGATTTTTTGATTCACCACCAAACAATGTTAGAGCTAAAGCTCGTTTTATAAAATCATGACCATATATTGATGGTCCAATGCTGGCAATGATCCTATCAAAAATACGTGGATCTTTGCTGAGTTTCTGAATTGTCGATACATCTTCATCGGTCAATGAAGACACCACTTGTTTGCTATCTTTAACAACGATATGATTGGCAAGGATGACTGTAGCAAATACTGGAAATCCTTGATCGGTGTTCAAAGATCCATCGTAGGTATTCGTATAGACTCCAGTAATTTCAACTTCGTCGCCAGGCTTTGTAAAATCACAAAGATCCGCCAAAAGAACACAGTCCTTGCTACGTGGAATTCGACCAGCAGGTATCCGTCCAGGAGATTCTTGGAGTGTGATTTTCTGATAATTTCTGTAAAGAGTTTGTTCCATATTGATCTAAACCAGGAGAAAATTACCAACAATTTGTTAAAACTAATTGAAAATTGTATTTACCGAAAAAGGTCCATGACTTTGACATTCAGGACACGAACCTGGCTTTGTTTCTGTATTTTGAGATTGAACGAAGGGTCCCAAAATATAGCCACACTTAACACAATCATACTTGATGACCGAAATTTGCGGCATAACGCCAGTCGTGGCCGATACTACTCCAGACGTCCGAACCAATTGATTCAAATGTAACTTTCGGAATGTTCGCAATTCTTCAATAAGTGGCAGCTCCGATATACGAACATGAATGTCCGATGTGACACGTTCGTATGTGGGAAAAATACTAAGCACAATTTCTGTGGCAACTTTGTCAAAAATTTCCAGCATCTGAATCGGTGCTTCCGGTAGAAAATAGGCCAACACCGATTCTTTGCTTGCTAAATCTGTGTAGGACACAACGAAACTTGATTGATTTTGTTCGCACATTCTTCGTATATTATCACGATACGTATAATGACCTTTATCGTCAACATACGTACGTAAGAAACTCTTAAAACGATTTATGATTTCAGTTCGGGGTCCCAACATTGAGACCCACTCTTTTGTCGAGTGTCCTTTTGTATCTTCAAGGTTCTCTATAGACTCAATCATGTCGGTATCTTCCGTTTCGACTTCAGCTGCTTTTTCTGCTGCTCTTCTCTTTGCTCGTGGAATTTCATTTTCATCATCACTCTTATCATACACCAAATCTCTATCGTCTCTATGAATACCCAGCGCACGATCACGACGACGCATTTCGGCCTCAGCAGCCAACCGATCATCTTGAGATAGTTCACTGTATACTTCATCGTCTAAAATTGCTTCATCGTATCGATCCAATTCGGGTCTCGGACGGTAATCACTAAAAACAAAAACACAAAAAAACTATTGTTACAATTTACCAATATACAAAAACAATCAATGTCGTTACTTTTCCATATTGTCGCCAAACAGTTCCTCTCCCTCATCATCTTCTTCATCGTAATCTTGGCGTACCGTTGTATCACCCAATATTTCATCTTCATTTTCAAATGGTTCAAAATCTTCAACTGGCGATGTCATTAGTGAACGGGAATCGCGACGTTCACTTCTCCTTGGTGGCGAACCGTCTGATTGCTTTTCATATAAAACGACTACGTTAAATTATCTAAATCTAACTAATGGAACGTGTGAGCCCCCAGTTTCGAGTCAGGATTATTGAAACATTGAACCACAAAATACGTTTTTTTTCGTATTTAACGGAAATAAGAGCGTTTTGACTAGTAACTTAGACAGGGCTATTTTGCCTATCAGAATTAGATATTAAAACTTGTGGGAAATTGAAAAAATAAATCTAAATGTTTAATAAAAAAAAAGCATATTTTGTACAGGTTAAGCGTTAAGCCATACAATTAGAGAAAATAATCAAGTAATTAAGACAGATTAAACTAACAGACTTATTTATAAATCAAGTAATTTACTATACTTACAGACATTGCAATTAATTTCTGTAGTAAATAATCCAAATAAAAATAAAAACAAAAAAATACACTTTAAAGCGTGTTTACCGCCGAAAAACTATACAAGCATAGAGTTGTTTGAATCCCTTCAAAGAAATGTTACATTCGAGGTTTGAGCGAATTCATATCCTACGTTCACTCAATAGAAAATGTCAAAAATTATATACAAAACACACACAAAGGTAAATAAACCAATAGGAGAGCAATAAATGTGTAGTTTGCATTTGTACTTACCTATTTAATCGCGTTTTTTGCTTTTTTTCTTAATTATAATTTTGTTTTATGGACGATATACAATATCGTTGGCGGACAAGACTACGGATATGCCTTCTAAAATGAAAAATGTATATTCTTCCCTTATCGGGAAATTCACGATTCGTGTCCGATAAGTACAACATGTACACATAAATATATTTGAATTAAATCGATCACAAAAATACTTTTACAGAAAATCTTAACAACCTACTTGCACAATTTTAATTAAAACAATCTAACGATTTATTGTTAAAACCCATTTACTCTCCTCGGTCTGTGAAAATATCTTCAACTTTAATCTCTTTGCAATTCTGTAATAATTTTAAAAGGAAATATCTGAGCATATTTTATTTTCAATAAACCATATTTTAACTTACGCTTTAACTAATTGCTTTTCTTTGTCAGAAAAATCTTCGGAAAATACCAACTTAGTCTTTTCGTTTGGCCTCTTCGAATAAGCTCGTAAATATCCGAATAGATTATTGTAATTATAATCATTAGCTTTGGTTTCCATTCCCAATCCTGTTCTGTTTCGCTTAGGAATAACACTAGAAAAATGGTTGCCATAAGAAAAAAAAAAAAACTCCACACAGTATCTTCTATAGTATATTTACCCTATAGGCTCTTGGATGCCATCACTGTTTGAACCTAATGGTCCACCATCCCATCCAATTGTTTTCATCATTTTAAAACCAATATTATTTTCATCAATTTTGTGCTGTTCAAAGTTGTTGCCTCCACTCATCATATTATCTGAGATATCATCTCGGCTAACCACTTTTGTATAGTATTTTTGAAATTTCTTTAAAACATCTACATCGCATCGTTTATTTATGTTTGACTTTTCCAATTTTCCAGATATTTCATCGACATTTACCAATATGTTCGGGCTTTCTTCAGTATTTTCTAATTTAATGGAAATTTCATTGTCATTATCTTCTTCCTCCTAAAATTGTTACCTATATAGTCCCATGTGAAATAATTATACTATTTTATGAACTTACATTTATATTTATGGATATTTTTGAAAAATCGCTTAGAGTTTTTATGGACTTTAAATATGCATTGTTCATTGTTGATTCCTGATCGGATCCATTGATTGTTGCGATAAGTTTGTCATTCAAATACACTGAACATAAGCTATAATAGTAATTAATATAATAATAAATTTATATTTAGTAAAAAAAAAGAAGATTCAGTTGATTAAATAAAATAGTTTAGTCTAGTCTAGTCAATCTAGTGGAAGCTGAATAGTGAACATAAGATCAATCAACCATCAAGTAGACATACAATTCAAAATCGTGGCAGCTGGAGATGTAGCCATATAGATGTTTAAATATTGCAGATTAAATTTAATTATACAGGGTGGCCCAATGAAGACAGCATGATGTAAAACACGAATAACTTTTGCAATTATTATTTTTTTTAATAATTTTTTTTTTGTAACAAAATATAGTGCATGGTGATTTTTATTAACTACGTATGGAATATGACATGATATGGGTCACCCTGTATGTGCAAATTAAGTATAGAACAAAAAATTTGTTTGTTTTACTTACTATTCATTATTTTTATATGTTAAATTAGTTTTTATTTCACAATTGGTTTTATCTGCACACAATTTCAAAAATGGCCAGTGATCTGCTTTATCCATTTTTCGAAGTTTTATATTATAAGATAAGTGATTAAGTGATGTGAAGTATTTGGGTACCGGGGCAATTCAATCAATATGGAAATATTAGAACTTTTTTAATTTGCCATTTTTTATATTGCAAAATTGCAATAAACCTTTCGAAGGTTGAAGTTTTTATTTTGGCATTTCTGTACAATATCGCCGTACGACAACAAAACGCATTCTTGCATTATTACCAAAATCCACATTGTCCCTCTCTAAGTTTTACAGAGAATTTGTAAATCGTCGACTAATTTGAATAAAATCCAATTTTGGACCGATACAGTGAAAAACTACGTTCAATTACGGAAGTTTTGGACGTTTCAAGGGACTGTTGAAAACTTTTCAATTCACATCTCTACCCACTTAACGTGATAAAGTTGGCGTTTGAATTTTTTTTAAATAACCAAAAAATACATTGCTGAAAAATTAAAGGAAAACTCTTTTTTTATTTAGAAAAGTATCTAAAAAACCATAAAATTAATGAATATGTATTCCGAAAATATTTTATTTACTCCATTTTTGTTTGTCTTATTATTTTTACTATGATAAACTGTCAAACGACAGCACTGCAGTGCAGCCAACTGATTAAAACCGACAATTAGATTTTTAGGCGGCCTACTAGTAAAAACGTGTAAATTAAAACAAAATATAGTTTTTAGTTAATTTAATACCATAAGTGCTTAAGTGAAGAAACAAAATGGATTTTCCAACAGACTGGGATGTAGATTATTATCGAACCGATTATGAAAGTGAAGAACATTGGGAACTACGACGTTCATTTATGGAACAGCACAAGGATAAATTTCCCGAAGACGAACTGGTTTGTTTGGCTCAAGTTTTTACAAATGTTGAATTTCTCGGTTGCAAATATCCGGACGAGACAATGACAAAGGTAGCATTATTGTCAAAGGAAGTGGCTGCTGAATTTCGAAAAAGTCGCTCATTAAAACTAAAGCGCACATTTATTGGAGCATCAGATGCGGCTGGTGCTAAAGCTAAAGGTAGAAAAAATTGTGAGTGATTATACCCAGGGTTTATTTTAATTGTATTCATTTGTGGCTCACTAAAATTCTACTAGGAATGATTTTCCATAAATAAATCCTTTTTTTTATAGGAAGATCGTCGTCAGCCGGAAATAATACAAATTCACAAAATAAACTTAATTATACCAAACCAGTTCAATTCATATCACAAGAAGCACCGCAAACAAACATACAAAAACATAAATTTAAACCAGAACTCGAACATGAATCGCATAATTCCAGTAATAAAAAATTAAAATCCAACCATGAAAGAGATGACCTAAAAGACGGTACAAGATTATTTCACAATATTTACAATAATCTAATATTATATGAGCCGATAAATGATAAGACACCATCGGATCAGAGGAGTTTTCAAAATTTATTGAATAATACAACAAAACAGAAAATTCCTATGGATGTGGATTATATTTTTCAAGAAAATGGTGGAATGTAAGTTTTATTATAATCTTTCATTTAATAGGCTTAACAAACCAGCAATATTTTTATTGACGCTTGACTCAGTCCAATCACTTTAGTAGTCTCTATGTTTTATGATAATTTGGAGGCTAGAAATTCAGCTTGTGTTCCGACGAATTGGTACCTTATATGAATTTGAATATGGCCAACAACTTTTGAACCATACTGTACTTAAAAACCTAATATTATAAATCTATTTATATAATAAACTAACTTTTGGTTTATCCCAAAGAACTAGAAACTCCATTTTACCTATGCATTCAACTCAGGTCTCTATCACTCTTTCTTTGTCTGTGGTGTGACAACATGGAACACTCTAACAATCTCAGTCAAGGGACTGAACACTATTGGAGGCTTTACCTTTGCAGCTCCCCTCTCTTATTAAATTTCTCTCTTATTTATTTTTTTTAATTTATAAACTATTAAAGCGAAATCATGTAAATCGAGGGACTGGTGCACTCGTATATGAGAATTATTCTTCTACAGTTGATCCGACATAATCTTTAATCATTCATATCTTCATAAGGTCATAAATGTACGCTTAAATATTCACAATTTCACAATTTCACAATTTTAGAAAATGTCAACTCAAAATCAACAAAATTTTAATAGCCGAATCAATAGCCGACAACAAAAAACTAGCACGAAGTCAAACTTGTGATTTGGCTCTAAAAGAGTTGCAAAAAATTTGCTTCACCATAAAGGTAAAAAAATAGTCGAAATTTGAATTTCAGTTTAAAAATAAATTTTTAATTTCATTCACATTTAAGATGACCACCGAAAAACTACGAACAATAAATGTGGAGACACGAAATAAAAATGAAATACAACAAAATCAACAACAACAAAATTTACCTGTACCAAATTCTGAATTAGCCAATTTTGAAGCAAATAAACTATCCGAAAATAACAAAGGATTTAAAATGATGAAAATGTTGGGTTGGACTGGTGGTGCTCTGAGTGCTGGTGGATTAGAGGAACCAATAAAGTAATTATTATTTTCGTTACGTCACCTATACGATTGATATAATTTTATATTGAATAAATATTTCAGTGTACAACTAAAAGTTGATCGACGCGGTTTAGGCTTAGCACCGTCGTCTGAACAATCAACTCAATTGGCTGAAAAAGAATTTAAATCATATTTTTTCGACTATCTACGTCAGTACAATGAGAACGAGGACAACGTTTATGAATTGGTGTTTTCCAAAGAATATTCTAAAGCAGAACGAGCCACACTTCACACGTAATCCTTGTTGAGCCAGTAAATCTGTCAAAATTTTATTAAAAATTGTCTTTATTTTGCAGGATTGCACGAACTTTAAATCTTAAATCAAATAGCAAAAATACCGGCGATGGTGATCGCTATCTTATCATATCGAAGAAAATTTCTTATACCAATTTGGCCAATAATATATTGAATGATGGGATTTATTCGGAATTATACGATTTAATCTATCCCACAGAATCTCGTCCATAGTAATTGTAGTTAGTAATTTGTAAATTTGTGTTATTTCCATTAATCAAATATAAAGAAAACGAAAAAATCATTCCCAACAATGATTTTATTTATGGATCGTCCCAAGAATAGAAATGGCCATAACGTTTAGTGTTGTTCGGAACTCCTGTCGACTTAATTATTAATTATAATTACTTGCCTTCACCATAGCATCATTCTTAGAATGACCCATTCATGTTCATCAGTGAGTATCGAATGCATTCGTGTAATTTCTCCATTTAGATCAAATAATGCTCTGGAGCATCTCTGTCCGCATATAGAAGTTTTAGCTTACCAACAAAATTTAAAAAAATTCCGATTGACGATCCTTTTTTTGCTAGATTTTTGCGTGATCGTTTTTCTCTTTGTTCGACTGATCAAACAGACTGTTTTTTATCTTAATATGGTCTGTCTATTATGGAGTCCATTAAGTATTTTCAGTGAGCGTAATTAGTTGTTTGGATGGTTGGAGATGAGGTAAAAAAATCCATTTCTGTATTTTGATTAGATAAAAATTTTGTATTTAATTAATATTCTCCATATTTGAATAAAATTGTTATTTATATATTTCCGGTTCAGTAAGAGAATTAAAAAAAATATAGATAAAATGAGGGTTGTGGAGGATACTTCATATTTCAAAATCAGATATAATAGTACATTGAGGTTTGGCCGACCGGAACGTTCGAACTCCATTCATTGTAACGGATGTGCCCGTCACATCAAGATATTTTAGATTCGGTGCACAATTTTCCAAATGTCTCAACGATATATCCGTTACCAATTTGTAATGTCGAACGCAAATTTTCTCCATTAGCGTGTCCGGTGAACGGGCTTCGGCCCGTATCCATACAATACCATCTTGGACATTATTTTTGGCTAAACCAAAACATTGCAGACCACGATCACTGATCAATGTAACCGGTGGCGGTTCAAATGTCATTTGGCTGGCACGATTTCGACCGCTCGATTGGCGTGCTTGATTCATATTGCAATTAACAATTTCCCATGAAATACTGAAACAGAATTGATTTTTCACACATTGACAATTAATTTTCGCTAAAACATCATTTAATTCTACCTATTTCTGTTGACATATCCAGCGTCCATATGATGGCCCCGTACAATGATTAATTGTTGTTCCGGTGCTGCAAATTTACATTTATTGTCGTTATTGTTACAAAAAAAATGATAAAAATAAATTACGTGGAAATAGCTGTAAACCATCGGCCGGTTCGGCCAAAATCTCTCTCTGTTCTCCATTCAATACTCTAACTCCCTCATTAATATTTACATAATTCCTATCTTGAACAACAATATGAATAATTCGATTTTCATTCGGTCCATTATGCCCAATGATTTCCTCAACGATACCATTATTTTGTTGTAATGGATTTGGATCTCGAACAGGCTGTTCAGCATCCCTTGGTGCTTCTTGTTGTTGTTGTTGTCGTGGTGGTTGTGGTTGCTGTGGTGCTGAATCTCTTAAACGTTGACCCGGTGCCGTTCTAAAATATCGTCGAGATGGACTTGGTTCAATGTGACCGCGTAAACTTTCCGGACATTCCATAAGGAGCTCCCGTAACGTTGCAGTTATATTGAAACATTGAATATCACTATCGGAGATGGGAGTATCCCGTATGTCTAATATCTATAAGAAGAAAAAGATCGAAAATAGAATAACACTCTGGATTTTTCTACATTCCGACTATCTTTCGAGTAATTGAATGATTTATATCAAAATTAGGTCCACATTGTACCACAACCTCCCCTATACCTTGACCGATTGGCTTCATGTGTTTGAGATAGAGATCTTACTCTAGGACTACATAAAAAAAAAACTGTCAAAACTTCAGCTACCTAGCTTCAGCCGTTCAGATAGACGGATGAGTATTAAGTAGCGTTACAAACTTCGTACCAAAGTTATAATACCCTTTGATTAACATCATACGGGCATAAAAACTTACCTCTAATTTACGAAAACCAAATCTGGTTGCAATACTGCCATATGGTACACATTCCTTAAGTGATGTGCATCCTTTAAGATTTAATTTCTTCAGTTGAGGTAATTTTGAAAAAATAATCAAATCGTGCGTTTCAAACCAACGACATTTTTCCAAATTCAGCTCTTCTAAATTTTTCATATGGCAATCGATACGATTAAAAAACATGTACTGAGATTCTGAATATTTAACTTCACATCGACTAAGTGTTAATTTCTTTAATGTATTTGGAAAATCGGTAATGCATATCTGAAATAATAAAAAAACAAAAATATTCCAAAAATTTGTTCCGATTTATCAAAATTAAATTTCTTTTACTTTTTGAAAATTCAAATATCCCTCATATACGGCCAAAGTTTCAAGATTCGGAGATGTGTTGAGCAACTGCGATAGCATCTTCTCAGTCACCGTATTATTTTTCCATCCATTCAATGGATACCTAGTAACTAGACCTCTAATCTTAAAGTGTTTTGTGTCTTTGTTCATGTACTTGAGTCGTTGTTGTATTTTTTCGAATGAAAGTGCTTTCGATGATAAATCAAAATTATGCCAAAGTTTTCGATCCCACACCAAGCCATTGAAACGTTTACATGTTCTACAAATAAAAATAAAAATCAATTGGTCTATCTATTATCGAAGAAATTAAAATATTTACTTGGATAATATCAATAGGGTTATGCTGTTACAATATTTAAGTATTTCCAGGAGAACTTCATCGCTGAGACTTAGCAATTTACAATAATCCGATTCGGATTCTACACTTTTCACAAATACCTTTTCCGATTGTAATGAATCCGGTGCTGAATGGCGTCTTTTTCGACTTATTTTAGTGTATCGAATTGTATAAATTGGATCGCTATCGTCATCGTCATCGTCATCGTCATCGTCATCATCATCATCATCATCATCAACATCATCGTTATTATCATCATTATCAGGGTCATTATTAGTGTCTTCTTTGACGTAATGACTACAACCAGCTCCTTCATTTATCTGCAAGTCCATTGCGATTTAAAGAGTCTCTGTAACAAAAATCAGTTTTTTTTTATTAAAATTTAATATTAGCTAGATTGGGTCTATCCTGAACATGATCCTAGGTATTGTCATTAATTAATCGCTTCTACAATAATAATCGCACATGTAAAGGTGATGATTGCATCGATTCTTTAACATTCTTGGGGATAGATTGCTGTATGTTCCGATGGCCAGATGTACAACACTTTTATTATACCTAGCTGTCTAATAAGATGTATATCGTTTTGGTCACATAATGCCTATATATTCTAGTATGAACGATGCATCTAGAAGTATGCGACCATTTATACTTTGGAGTGTTTAAATCTGAATCTGGTGCATGTATGCTTTTACATTTTCCCATATCTGTCAATTCTACTAGAATGTAATGAGAACTAAAAGATGTTCAATAATTGATAGCTACTGTGATTAACCCACCGCTGAATATGGTGCGGAAAAAAAAACGATGGGATTAGAAGTATCATTAACCAAAAAAATCAATATTTCCTGTTGGAAAAGTAGACAATTTTTCCTGGTCAAATGACAATATTACTGGTACTATTGCGTTTAAAGTATGTGCATAGAAAAACAAAACAACTACAGAAAAGCAAACTATCCAAAGTCCATTTAGATTTGCATATGTTATTGAGTATGGGGCCCTCGAATGCCATTCAAGGTTCAAAGTGATAAAATACATATGATGCATTTATAAAGCTACAATTGAATAATTATACCGTAGTTGAGTTTCAATGCACCAATTTATAACAAAATAAAGATAAAGCTGTCTTTCTATAGTCTATATCTACAAAGATAAAACTCAATGCTTAACTTTAAAAATCAATATCGATAACAAATGGGCCACTTTGAATTAATTGCATCATGGTTAATACGTAAAAATATGAAAATAATTAAATATTGCATATGCACCCTAAAATGATATAAAGAAAACATTTAGATAAAGAAAAAGAAATACCACTCCCTGCTGCTCCATTGTTGGGGGGGCCTATTGCACAATTTTGAAAAAATGTTAGTTTAACTATATCTAATGAACAAACTGTGTGGTTTCAATTTTACTTACCGCTTTAAATATTAATTTTAATTCAATTAGATTCCCAATAATATTGAAACGTTTCAATAAATTGAAATTATACAAAATTCAGAAGAACATTTTTTTTTATTGAAATAAACAAAAAATTTAACCTTTTTATAGCGGGCAAAATGGCCCGTCAGTAAGTTCACGAACTGATGTTTTAAAGAAAAAAGGTTTCCTCACCCACTTAAAAGTCAATCCGTCCGCAAACGTGACAGTATAAAAAACGGAACGGACTGCAGTACAATCAAACGTTGCGTTGTTATTTTAAAATGGGTTCGTTTAATTTTTTCGTACCTAATAAAGGCGGTGAATTTGGATTAAAGTCAAAAAGTTTAATTAGATTTTATAAGAATACTTCGTGTCACAGTTATCAGATTGAATTTGAATAAAACCCAAATTTACAATTGCTTATAAAAAAATAGATTTTTTCGCAAAATTTATAAACATTTTCCTAGTCTTGCAAACAAAATTAAATTATCTCATAAACGGTTGTTATTTCATCCCCCTCTGATATTTTTGGTCCCCTATCTATCTACCAAAATTAGGTTTTTCTTTTGTATAATATCAATTAATTATATTTTGTTGTCCAAATATCATAATAATAACAGAGTTTCACAAAAGTACCATTTTTTTAAATTTCTAAAAGAGACCGAGGACACCATAAAAATCACACCAAACATCTATCGAGCCACCAAAGAAATCTCTTACACATTTTCGAATGTTGAAATATTATTGGAATTTTTTTTTTTTACAACAGGAGAAAGAAAAAAATTATATAAGGATAAGGAGTACTCACACAGCACTCCCATAAAAAAATAAGTGAAAACAAAATTCCATAAGCTGAAGTTAAAAATTTAGGTACTCTATCTGCATAACCTCTTGAATTGTTGCGCTTTTTTTAATTCGTTCATCTGGCCTCAAAAGGCACCTGCAGTTAGACAAAATCATATTACCTGCCTATATACGTTTTTAATTGAATAATTTATTATGCTCCAAAATAATTGTCTTTAAAGTAATTTACAACATTTTGAAAAGCGTTAGAAATAGAATATTAATATGTCCAGCTCTGCGCGGTTGATTCAAGAATAATGTAATATGATAAGTGCGATACTAATAATATTCATAATTATTTACTATTAGAATAAGTTTCTTAATTTTATACCATAATATACATACATATACTACATAGGTATTTATTGTTAAATAACTAGTATTACAAAATTTAAATATATTTAATGCTTATATGATAAGAAGATGAAGTGAAAGCAATTTGCAAGATATTATTAATTTTACGGAAAATAATTATTACACAAGTTTAACACCAACCCCTAAATTGCTGGATTGTTTACATACACACAACTAAAACTTCTCAACCAAACTGGAACTTTAACCATGTTTCAGTATCACCATCTTCTATACTCTATACTCTATACATATGACCCATTTCGTATCCTTATATATATACCTACATATGTACAATATCCATTTGTAGTATATCTATGGATGGAATAATATATAGATATAGATATGTACATATATATCGAGATATCCCGTATGTGTTCACTCCTGTAACTCCTCAAGATTGAGTTTATGTGTAGTTATACACAATTTTGGTAAGTTTTTGGACGTTTGGTAGAAAGATGTTACTTCCGAAATGGCAAAGTTTAACAAATGTAATTATAGCAATTGCGAACAGTTGATTTATGTTCATGTACTACTCTATCTAAAACTAATTTCCATATATGCAAATATGCCTTCTATGTGCTATATGTTTAATATAGCAAAAAAACGAGAGAGTTATCGTAATGTTAAAATTGTTAAAATAAAGTTAAACTTTAAAATATAATAAAAATAGAAATTTACATATCTTATTGGATAATGTGTTTTGAATTAACATTAAAAATCTCTTAGGAATAATATTTTACTTATATACAGTACGTAACAAAAGTATATCTACCCCTCATGGCAAAATATAATTAGTCTAATAAATGACAACCAATCAA
>JANSTT010016991.1:0-18882 GCA_026745375.1 Platyura marginata | reverse complement strand
CCCCCGGACCGTTACGTAATTTGTGAACAGGCCCTAGCGGCCTTTTTTTATTAAAAATTACATTTATAGTGAAATACTTGTATTAAAATTAAAGCTTCCTTATGTTTGCGGCCGTTGAAAAATTTATTATTTTATAACATTGGATATAAATATCGTCACCAGAGTGAATATATTGATATAAAAATATTTTCATTAAATACATATATTTGGAAATAATGAATTATGTTAGTTTGAAATAAAATTTAATTAAAATGTAATATTTTTTATATAAATATATAAATCGTATAAAAGCTTTTTTGTTCTTTGACAATGGCGAATTTTCCTTTATATGAGTAATTGTCGAATATTTCGGCAGGGATTTACTATTTGGTTGAATTTTATGTGACTTTCGGTTTCGGGTGGAAATAATCGCGTAAAATGTATTGGACAATATTTTTTATGACTTCTTGTGTTAAACTTTTATTAATACCAGCCTAGTAAGTTACTGATTTTTTTATAATAATATTAAGTTTAGTAGAAGAAATCAAAGAAAAGATTTATCATGTCTGTGTACATTTAGAGGGAGATGCAGATTGAAATAAGTAGTAGGTAGAATGAGAAAAACGTTCTACTGTCAAAATAAAATAAATTGTCTAATTTTTTGTGGATCACTTCGGTTAAGTGGAGTAAAAACAATTAACTACTACTACTACTACTACTAATAAAATCCATAAATTCGTTATGAGTAACTTGAATACTATTTGTTGTTAATATTGAGAACTTGGTGAGAGTATCTGATTATGTTATATCAGGTACCAAAATAGTGCACATTACTAGTACCCCAATGATTTCTGAAGGCTGTTATAGTTTGTTTGAAAAAGGTTAAATTGAAGTTTCCGAAGAATGAAAGTAAGGGTTCCCTTCACCAACTTCGGATGGGTTGTAAATATGTATATATGTAATAACAATTACATTAGTAAAGTTACTTAATCTATATATTTAAATCATTTTATTTCAGCCGTTCAACAGATTTTGAAGTTCATAGAAATTGGTTAGCTATAACTTCATCTTTGCCTTTATCAAAATGGTACTTTGAAAACACCAGTGAGTGGACGTTAGATTATCCACCATTTTTCTCATATTTTGAATATATTTTGTCATACATTGCCAAATTTGTCGATCCTAAAATGCTTGTGATCGAAAATTTAAATTATTCATCCAAATTGACAGTTATATTTCAAAGATTATCTGTTATAGTAACAGATCTCGTTTATGCCTTAGGAGTTAAAAGGTAAATCTTTTTGGTAGATTATAATTGCAAACGTTATAATAAATATTTGTAGTACCCTAACCTTTGATAAACAGAACAGAGAAAATAAAACTGTTCTAGCTGTATTTCTACTTGGAAACATTGGCTTATTCTTTATTGATCACATTCATTTTCAATATAATGGAATTCTTTTTGGAATATTATTGTTGAGCATAAGCAAAATACAAAATGAACAGTTTTTGCAATCGGCATTCTTATTTGCATTATTACTAAATATGAAACACATTTTTGTATATATTTCTCCGGCATATATCGTTTACCTCTTTAAATTTTACTGTTTAAAAAGTAAGTCGCCAATAGTAAGTTTAATGAAACTTTTATTGGTCGTTGGTAGTGTTGCGTTATTATCCTTTGGACCTTTCTATGATCAACTTCCTCAAGTAAGTTCAATATTTGCAGCCAAACATTTGGTCAAAATTTTTTATTTATTTATTTAAATAGGTTTTTGCAAGATTATTTCCATTTAAAAGAGGATTGTGCCATGCATATTGGGCACCAAATTTTTGGGCACTGTATAATGTTGCCGATAAAGTTATATCAATATTTTCGCACTCAAAACAAATAAATTCACTAAATACCGGTGGATTAGTACAGGAATTTGATCATGCTAATTTACCATCAATAAAACCGTTAGCAACATTTGTTTTAACTGGATTGGCAATGCTTCCATCTTTAATCAAATTGTCAACGTTCAAGTATTCTAGGTATATTTGAAAATATATTATTTCTAGAAGATAAAGTATTTTGAATATCTAAATTTTAGAACATTAACGCCACAACACTTTATTCGTGTTATAATCATTTGCGCTAATACTTCGTTTATGTTTGGATGGCATGTTCATGAAAAGGCAATACTTATGGTGCTTATACCATTAAGGTATGTTTTGCTTTGTTTTAGAGATCCCATAGACTTGATTTTGATAGTATAAAAGATGTAGGAGTACAGAATGCAGGAATATCTACAAAGATACATTTTTAGAGCTGATTTTATATAGTGTGAGAAAAATAGAAAAATACTCCATCTATTTATTTCTAGTGATTCTAGTAATTTCAGTTTTAAGCCCTTTTTTCTGCATGTAAGACTTGGGATTACTAGTTAGTTAGTTTAGAGTGAGGGCGGGCGCCTTAAAGCGCCCGAAAATCCCTAGGCCTCCGATTAGATATCCCTCGTTTGGTGACTTGCCCCTAGGCTACCATTCCAGGAGATCAATGAATCCCAGGATGGTTAACCAAGGTGCGTCACGAACTTCCGACAGGGTTGCCAAATGGCTACCCAGCGTCTTTAGTCTCTTACCCGATACGGCTGAGCATTCACAGCAGTTTCAGGCCGTTCCTCGCAAAATCTGCAGGTGTCCTAAACCACACCCAACCTGCATTACTATGAACAGTATTTCATGACATGATAAATTTAAAAATGATTTTTTTTGCCATTGCTACTACTTGTACTATCGTAGTACATATTTAAATCAAATAATTCATGTTGTTAATGTTCATTTTTGAGATTATTGCTTCCACACACTAAAAAAATAAGTGCAAGCTTTGTTTTCACTTTCATTTTTCAAAAATTTAAAATCGAAATTTTTGTGAAATGACCACGTTTTGGACATTTTTAATCGTAAAACTGCAATAACAATTTTAGTAGTAAGTATCGTTCGCTCGCCTGTATACACGCTAACTTTCGAACGCGTTGAGCTAGCGACTTGAAATTTTGACTGCGTCATTTTTTTGTGAACGAGCTGCTTGGTATTGGTAATGGGCAAAATCGGCTTTGGTTAAATTTTTTAAAAATGAAAGGAAGAGTAGTTTTGTGTGGAAGCCGCGTTAGCTTTACTTAGCAGCCTTTTTCATTCAATATTAGATTTTATTTATTTATTGCTCAGGTGTAGTAAACGAGAGCATTGTTAGTGTGCGGGTAGGTCTAGAGTCTAGTCTGTATCTCCTTCAGATTTTATTATAAAATAATAAGATAAGATTATTTTTTAATTGCAGTTTACTATCAACCAGCTATATAAATGAAGCAAGTTCTACTCTCTTTTTATCTATAGTAGCCAACTATTCATTGCTTCCTTTACTATATAAAGAGGAACTCCTGGCTGTAAAATATTGTTTTATGTTTTGTTATATTAGCCTATTACTTACGGGCTTTTCTTATATTTATCGAACTTCATTGCTTAAGTTTTACGAACGTATGTATTTATTAGGATTTTCTATTTTATTTTTGTATGAATATATTCTTCAATATCTATTAAGTATTGACCAAATATTGCCATTTTTCCCATTGTTGTTAACTAGTTTTTATTCAAGTATAGGAATAACATATTTTTGGCTTAAATACTATTTTTATTTTATGAGAATGAAAGACGAAATTTTAGTAAAAAAAATAAAGTAAAATAAAATCATTATGTGTATAAATTAAAATTAATTATAATAATTGCGTTCCTCGCAAAATCTGCAGGTGTCCTAAACCACACCCAACCTGCATTACTATGAACAGTATTTCATGACATGATAAATTTAAAAATGATTTTTTTTGCCATTGCTACTACTTGTACTATCGTAGTACATATTTAAATCAAATAATTCATGTTGTTAATGTTCATTTTTGAGATTATTGCTTCCACACACTAAAAAAATAAGTGCAAGCTTTGTTTTCACTTTCATTTTTCAAAAATTTAAAATCGAAATTTTTGTGAAATGACCACGTTTTGGACATTTTTAATCGTAAAACTGCAATAACAATTTTAGTAGTAAGTATCGTTCGCTCGCCTGTATACACGCTAACTTTCGAACGCGTTGAGCTAGCGACTTGAAATTTTGACTGCGTCATTTTTTTGTGAACGAGCTGCTTGGTATTGGTAATGGGCAAAATCGGCTTTGGTTAAATTTTTTAAAAATGAAAGGAAGAGTAGTTTTGTGTGGAAGCCGCGTTAGCTTTACTTAGCAGCCTTTTTCATTCAATATTAGATTTTATTTATTTATTGCTCAGGTGTAGTAAACGAGAGCATTGTTAGTGTGCGGGTAGGTCTAGAGTCTAGTCTGTATCTCCTTCAGATTTTATTATAAAATAATAAGATAAGATTATTTTTTAATTGCAGTTTACTATCAACCAGCTATATAAATGAAGCAAGTTCTACTCTCTTTTTATCTATAGTAGCCAACTATTCATTGCTTCCTTTACTATATAAAGAGGAACTCCTGGCTGTAAAATATTGTTTTATGTTTTGTTATATTAGCCTATTACTTACGGGCTTTTCTTATATTTATCGAACTTCATTGCTTAAGTTTTACGAACGTATGTATTTATTAGGATTTTCTATTTTATTTTTGTATGAATATATTCTTCAATATCTATTAAGTATTGACCAAATATTGCCATTTTTCCCATTGTTGTTAACTAGTTTTTATTCAAGTATAGGAATAACATATTTTTGGCTTAAATACTATTTTTATTTTATGAGAATGAAAGACGAAATTTTAGTAAAAAAAATAAAGTAAAATAAAATCATTATGTGTATAAATTAAAATTAATTATAATAATTATTAAATAGATAAAAAATGCTTCCCTTGTTTTCAAAGAATAATTTTGAAAATTTAAAATGAAATTTTTTGCCTTTTCTCCTCGTTTTGAACATTTTCCATTATAAAACTAAATAAAATTTGGGTAAGGAGGCTTGTTCACTCTGTATACTCCATCCTTTTTTTCAGTTCCGCCAAAAGACGCGAAAAAAGGAAAAAATCGTTAAAGACAAGAGGGCGCATTTATTCCCAAGCGACAATCCATGCGAGGTTATCAATTAAATTAACTGCCTAATATTAATTGATGTTACTATTATCGGTACTGTTTAATATTCAGTTTATGGAACATACAATCATACATTTTTCTTTTATTCAATGTCCTTGATCGTGTTAATTTGAATTGCAGTTTATATCTTGCTTAACGATACTTACTAGTTGTTGTATTCATAGAAAAAAAATAGTTTACTGAACTGAATAACCATTATATTTACCTTCGAGCTACACAACCCCCTTTCCCCCCTAAAGAAATCATAAATATTTGTATTGGTATACATATAGACTAATTTAACTATATTAAAACTACAATTTAATTTCAAATGTATAAAAATATTTCATTAAAAGGAAAAATTCTTCTATTAATTTGCTGTGTTATAAGATATCAGACCCAGCAAAGTAATTTTTTCCATAGTGGTTGCGATGTAGGCATACTGGCCGATAAAACTGCATCCCAAATAGCTGTATCGAAGGCATCTTTAACTCCGGACTATAAATAATCAAAATTATTGTTTATAACGGAAAATATAGTAATTTACATATATGTATAATAATTACATTTAACCGAGAAGAAGTTTCTATGTATTTTGCGCCTATTGATGTTGCAAACTCACATGCGTCTGATTGAGATATTGGTTTAAATCCTTCAACCTACATGAAATAAATAAAAAAAAATTAAATTTTGACCATTTTCGCTGATTATAAATTTGTAGCTTAAGGACAACGTATATGTGTACCTATGTATATCAAATCAAAGAGAATGAACAAAAAATTACAAATTCACTTCTGATGTAAACTGGACTCAATAACAACGGTCTAATATGGCAAAGGCGCTCGGATTAACGGGGAATGGATTCATTTCCATAAAAAAATAGAACGATTTTTTATGCTTCAAATAGATTACCCCTTTCAGTTTATGATAAGTTAAATATAGGAGGCATACCTTATGTTATTTAAAATACTGTTTTGTTGTATTACCTGAAGTTTGGAGATAATTTCAGAATTTGTTCTTAAATCAGCTTGAGTTCCAACTAATAATATCGACGCAAATGTATTTGCAAATTTAGGCACCCATTTCAATTTAATTGAATAAAATGATTCTGGTTTCATTACCGAAAAGCAAACTAAAAATACATCACTCTCTGGATATGATAATTGCCTTAGTGTTTCTAGTGAGTCTTGTCCAGCTGTATCACACAACGTTACTTGTACAGGCACTTTGTTAACTTTTACTTCAACTGTAAAATAAAAAGTATAAATAATTCTAAATTTGATCTAATACACTTAATTAAGTACATATTATTAAATAATAATTAATCTAGTTGAATAATTTCATAGTGAGAGAAGTGCAATTTTGGAAAAAAATCTTATCCAATTAATCAGATAATATGTTTAATACAAATAGAGCCACGTTTTCAAACTAAACGAAAAATCTGCTTTACTAAGGATATGGAAAATGCAAAAAAAAATATATAAAATAAAGTCTTATCTATAGGGAAGCAGCGGAGAAATAAATATATACGTACCAATAGATGTATTATCCCAGAATATGAATGGAAAAATTAAGAAAATTAGTAATAGCCAGACACCATTTTATCTACTTCTGAATAAAAACGATATTTTCTGGATTGATTTTAACAACAACATAGTACACACATCTTAAACAAATGATAAAATCAGTAGGGTATACAAAAGCATGACGTATGTGAAAGGTGTCTCAGAGAGAATAGGGAAAGTTATAAACCCTTATATCCCTGATACACAACTAGCATACAAACACAATAAATGTTTGCGCAATGTCTTTACAAAGCTAAAGGAACCAATACCTCTTCAGAAAAAAAAGAATGTCATATATAGGATCCCTTGTTTGGGAACTGCCGAGACTGGTCCATGTGATCTGTCTTATGACAAAGCAACACCTTGAAAAACGATTGAAAAATCACAGGCGTGACTTAAGGAAGGCAAATCATCCATCGGTGCCAAAAACCGCGCTGATGGAACATTTCTTTAACCTGGATCACTACCCTAACTTTTACGGTGTCTCTGCAATAGCCACACAAAGGAATTATATCTACACACAAACCACATACATAAAAAGAGACACTGACGATTTAGCTTCAGTATTCTGCTCAATCATCAATGACGATAAAACAGGCAAAAAAGCACAGAACAATGTTCTGTGAGAACATATTTGGACACTGGCTGTCATGACACCCACCCCAACACTCATACAAACTCTAACTTTATCACGACCCAACAGAACAAACGCAGACGTACTTTTTAATTGCTATTTTGCCGCTAAATGGTGTTCACTAACGTAGAACTAAAAAAAATTGTTAAAATTGTTAAATTTTTTGTTTTTTAAATTTTAACGTCAATTCATTAATACGTGGATAATAGTTTTTTAATGTGTTTATTTATTTATTTAAAAAAAAAAAATTGATGTAAGATTATTAAATTATTTTTTGCATATAGTGAGTGTATAAGATTTATAACGTTTGTTAATAGTGCTCCTGAAGATGACAACATATTTGTCGAAACGTCGAGAATAAATTTCTAATAATAAAAAACTGACCGACAAGCCGTTTCTATTGAGAAGAACCCCTTAAAAAACGATATTGTTAAATGGGTCAACATTATCTTAGAAAAGGGATTTCAAAGTGGGCGCACTTCTCGAATATACGAGTAGGTGTTATTTATGAGTGTCGACAGTAAAGTATTGTTTCTGTTTCTGAATGAGAAATTTAAAATATGTATGTTTATACTTACATTTATATATATCAGATGCAGTGGGAATGTGGTCTTGAACAAATTTATTTTCCAAGTATGCGAATATTAAATTTGTTTTACCGACTGCTCCATCTCCAACGAGAACACACTTAACTCCTGTTGATTCTTTATTTTTTTTTTCTAACAATAAAAAAAAATCATTACAAAATAATAGCAGGTGAAAGAGATCGGCATAAGTTAAGTAGGAATACGTGGGTTCCGTTGAAATATAGTATTTGTCTAAAACAAATTATAAGAGTTGGCATTATTGCATAAAAAAGTCAATTACCCATCATTCTAGCCTTCGTTTAGAATTTTAGATTTATATTCACTGTTAAAGCAATTGTTTAAAATTTATGTGGAAGTTTTTATTTTTCTAGGACGAATCAATATGAGGTAAGGGAGACTAATAATAATTATTTAATAAGTCCTAATAAATTAATAATTATTATATCACATGCATACTAGATACATACCCAATTTATATTTTCTGCTCGTCTTCCTCCATTCAATGTCGTCCTTCATCTCCACATCTAGTCGATTTATTGAGTCTCCATTATAGATCTAACAAAATTGTTTATTAGTTATGTAATTTGTGGCTTAAAATTATTAAAAATATTTATGAATTGAAAAATTGATTCATACAATTTCTTATTACATATATCGTTCACGTATTGCAAGAATGAGATATGTTAAAAAAGGTAACTATTGAGATAAGAAGGTTTTAAGTTTTCAAATTAATACCAAAATGCAGTCTTTATTGATAAATCAACAGCGATGGATATCATAATAGCAATATAGAATATTTTACTAACTGTGATTGAATTTCTGAATATATCTCAATTTTGGACAAAAAACCATATAAAATTTCTGAAGTTATCTCATTTTTGCACAAAAAAAATATTAAATTTTTGAAGATATCTTCAAAAACTTAATATATATTTAATATCTCAATGTTGCCCAACTTGCTTTTATATAGGTTATACCGTGCAATAATAAGATATATTAACATATCTCATTCTTTCCCGTCACAGCACATAAGAAAATCAAAATACAATAGTGGTACTTTGACATTTTATTTAAAAATTATAGATTTTTTTTGATTTTTTCCTAATGTGAAATAAAATTTTTGTATTTTTGAACCTAATTCAAAGAAAATCTCAAAATCATAAAATTTCAACATATCTCATTCTTGCAATACGTGAGCGATATGTATGTATAGAAAATACTCACCTTGTTTGTTGTTTGAAGATCGATAGAATATCTGGTCTTCCTCTGTATAGCGCAGTCTTTATTTATTGTAAAAGATTTTTTATCGTCATTATTATGTATTCCAAAAATAAATGGACCAGGACTGTTTTCGTCATAGTAATGCCTTTTAACTTTTGGGTCATGAATTATAAATTGGTGACTAATACTTTCTTTGTATTGATCATTTTGGTCACGAGTATTATTTGTAATGCCTTGAACTGTTTTAATATCTAAGTTGTCTGAGAACGTGAATTCGGTGTTGCTAATTGCATTTGGTGATGGTGGACAACCATACGGATATCCAATTGAAGCGTTAAATGTGTTGTATTGTTTTGTTACAAAATCAAAATCATCAAATCCACATACAGATTTTTTAATAATTTTATTAGAAAATTGTTCTTTGCTGTCAATTAGAGGTTTTGATGATCTATTAAAAGGATGTTCTCTTTGAGATATCATCTTACTGCATGATTAATTTTCCTAAAATTAATTTATTATAAATAACTGTAACTTTAAAGTCATTATTGAAAAATCATAAAATAGAACAATCAAAATAAAGTAAGAACAATTCCACAAATAAGACAAGAAAATATATCAAGAAAGTTTATAAGTATAGACTACTACATTGTCGATTAATTCAAAACAAGGTTTCACGTGCGGTTTTACAGGCTTATTAAGAAGAACAATATAAGTTGACTATCGTCATAAATGACTGGACACTTTGCAAATTAAAAAGTCTTGGCCTTAAGTAGTTAAATCGTTATCTATTTTTGTTTTTAACAACTTATACTTAATCACCTCTTTTTTAAATTTATCTTTACATATATTCTTATCATTATCGTCTATAAAATTTGAAAAGACAATCTGCATTTTATATTAATTAAATAATTAAAATTAAGTATTACTATTGGCTTCATCTCAATTTTAATTTTAATTCCGATGTTAGATCTGTCAAAGTATCTTTGAGTATGTAGTATTATGTAAAAATGTATTATTATTAAGAAAACAAAAACAATTTTTTTTTATCTTATTATGTTTCCAAAATTATACTTTCATTAATTTCATGTTTCAGAAATGATTTTATAAAATAATTAATTAGACTTATTTTGAATATTTAAGAATTTATTGAACTTAATATGGAAAAAAACTTTTTTAAATGGATACATATATGCGAATAGTAGCATAAAAATTTACCTTTCAAACAATATAGCAGATATGTACAATATGTAGTACATAAGATAATATTGCACTAGTCAAATTAATACACTCTAAACATTCAATATAAGTAATTTGCCACTTCATATCAATATATAATCAGTTGTGTATAGCTGATTATAGAAAAAGTTCATATTTCTTTGTTATTATTAATTTTCTATTAATTAATTTTATTATTTGAATATTTAAACGTTTAAGATAATTTTAAATATTAGATATCTTAATTTCAGAAGAAAATTTTCATATCACTCTTAACACCAACAATAATACGTGTTGTGTATCAGCCGATTGACCTGTTGATTTTTACCTGAATCGAAAGAAAAAATCATCTATCGTACATTGTCGGTTACTTTTCGGTACACCGTATAGGTAAAAATGATTGTAAAGTGTTTTTTTTTTTTTTGCTCTGAATGACTCATTTCGTGTGCAGCAGATGACTACCTACAGCAAATATATGTATGTACCTTACCTAGTCAAAGAACAGTTTGTATACTCGTAGTTGGGAATTAATGATACATACATAAGTCTATATGTATGATATATTGTAGATATGTACATGAAATATACTCGTATGTACATAAATTCAATACAGGCATAGGATATTTTCTAATAATCAGTTTCTTAAACAGGAATTGCAGAGATCTTATTACTCCTTCAAAATAGATATTTGGCAAAATATGCCTACATTACAAAAGTTAATAATTTTTAATAAATATATCGAAGTGAAACTTCCTAAGCCGAGGTGTTAGTGGAATTAGTTTGGTTGGAATTTATGGTTGAGTAGGTTAAAAGAAAAGTAGTTGAATGCAATTTCTGGGGTTTTTAATCATTTGAATTCAATTTACTCAATATGTATTTATTTGTTGTACAGAAAACATAGATAAGGACCAACTCGTAGTTAATAAATAAGTACTTACTTATATGTGAGGCAAATAAATGAAAACGAAATAGAAATGAGTCTCCGAGACTCATCCCAACGTAATTAGGGTTAAGGCATAATTATATTTCACTACTGACTACAAAGTTTTAAAGTATTTTTAAGATATTTTAAATTTGGACGGCACTGCGAGCACGCCCGTTACTATATTCACAAGTATTTATACCCGTATGATGTCAACTTTAGTGCGGAGGTTATAACGTCCCTTAGTACTTATCGTAGGATCAAAATTCCAGCTAAACAGCTGAAGTTTATCTTGTAATCCCAGAAAAAGATCACTATTGTTTTTAGAGCAAATCGGACAAAATATAGGGGAGGTACAATCTGAACCTAATTTTTATCATTTACTAAGGTAGTCGGAATGTAGAAAAAATGAATATTACAACAATTATAGAGACTAAAAAGTTCCACGACATACCGTTATGGCGCTGCAATCAATTTTATGTAATTTTTACGAAAAAATAAATATAACAAAAATGATAGAAAATAAAAAATTAAAGATTATAACAGTGCGGTGGTGGGGAGAAGAATTCTCAATGAATAAAAACACATTTGATTTTAACAATAAATTCTATATATTTTCTCTTTCGCTCTGTTTACAATTTGTGCAGTCGTCGCCCTTAATCAATTGATCTAAGGTTAAGGTGAGGATATAGTAGTTTATCCAGCCAACACTGACGTAAAGTAAAACTACTATATGTATGTAGGGATTCTGATACAATAGTTTACCCAGCCAATACTATTATATCATAAGGATGTTCGGATGGTTTGTCTTAGCAGAGCCAAGGAAAGTGGAATTTGGATTCAATTAGATATCGAAGGATTTCAGCTATTTATACCCTACCAGCCATGGGTAGGTATCCCAAGCAGTTACTGATATTACAGTTACTGATATTTCATTTTTTGGTTACTTTCCGGTTATTTTATTACCAAGGTAATTTAATTACACTTAAATAACTTAAGTTAATAACGAGTAGTAAAATTACTCAAAATCGTCAGTAATTTAGTTGCGAATATATAACCTCACTCATGCCAGGTTAGTTATTGATGATTAAATAGTCTCTAAATAACTTTTTTTTTGTATTTGTTCGGCAAATTTAGGCAGTTGCTTTTGAAACAAGTTAAAATTAGCTTTAAAATTAATTATTGATCTGGTGTTAAATTCATAAGTTTAAATTGTTTAACCGTTGTGTTGTAAATTAGAAAATGGTTAAAAAAAATAAATTAGTAGAAGAACTTTTAACCGCCGATTAAAAATATATTTAACCACGCAAAACCAACTACAACTTGACTCAAGCGAAAGTGTTCAAATTGAAAGTGAAATAAATAAAAATACCGTGCCGGCTTCTTCTAGTAATTTATTTTCTAAAATTTCTTTTGAAAACAATGATTCGTGTGATTTAAACGATAGAATTCAGATACTGATTCTAATTCATGTGAGCCATGTGTTTGTTTTCGGTCTAATTTTGCAGAATGTTGTAAAAAACATAATGTGTTACAGGCATTTATTAATGATCTATTAGCAATCCATAAAAAACAAATCATAATTTACCGAAGGATTCAAGAACTTTGTTAGAAACACCTTCCAAAATTATCACCATCTCTGTAACACTGGGAAAATACTGTCACTGTGGTTTCAAGGAAAACCTTCAAATATTGCTAAAGAATAAAATTCGGGAAAACAGGATTTTTTTTTAGACCAGAAAATTGTCTATGTTTGGAGGTGCTAAGTATTATGATAAAAACGGCAAGAATCATTTTAACTTTTATGTTCGAAGATATACATACTACTAAAAAATTATTCCTGGAACGAAACATCATCCAAACGGATTTTGAAGAAATCAATAACGTCATCATTCAATCAGTGAGAAAAAATCAAACTGATTATGAAAATGAAAATTTTTTTCAACTTCACTTAAAATTCTCTAAAGCGCGTGTAGAAAGAAAATTGTAAGCAACTAGATATTGCATTGGTTTAATGTGGAAAATTTGAAAATTTTTTTCGCATTTTTTTGACATTTTCTCCACGAATTAGAAGTTGTTCAACAAAAAAATGCAATAGAAATTTTGGTCACTCGGATCGCTCGCTCGTTCGCTCGTTACCACGATAACTCAAAAACGCGTTGAGCTAGAAGCTTCAAATTTTTTTTGATTGGTTAAAAAAAAAGGTGGGTTTTGGTATTGCAATTGGGCAAAATCCCTCCACCCCTTCGACCCAATCCCATACAAATTTTTGGGAAACAATGTGTTTTCTCATACTAAACAACAATATACAATATACAAAAATTTATTAAATGTCAATTTTCTTACAATTTTTATATGAAATTGAGAAAAAATTGTGAATACAAAAAAGTTTTTGTTTATTGTGTTGCATAAAAGGGGGTTACTATTTTTGATCCACCGTTAACCCTTCAGATGGTGTAATTATTTTCCGAACAAAACTTATAGCCATCTAGCAGCCAAAATTGAAAACAGTGGGCGCCCATATTATGCGTCTTTTTTTTCTTTTATTATCCCTCACGAATCCCCATCATTAGATTTTTCGAAATCCACCGTTCCATCCATCCGAAAAAAAATACCCCGATCAATTATTATGTTTACAAATATTTTTTTTTGAATAAAAACTGTTTTTATGAAAATCCTTTTTCAATGATTTTTTAAAAATAGGAGGATCGCTCGGGAAACGTAAATTTGAATAGGAGATAGGTACACTCTTAAATTTTCCAAATATATAATTCAACTGTTTTCACGTCGTTTTCTAATATTACTTTAAATATTAAGCAATCAATGTCATTTTTTTATTGATTTTTTCCGATTTCCGATCATCCCATACGTTTTATATGTAAACAACGAAAAAAAAACAACCGGTTTTCAAGCAGTCCATATGAAATGCATGTAAAGTGAAAATTGTTTTGTTTTTCTTTTGGTTGTATGGGTATATGGGGGTATTAGAATTGTTGTCAGACAAAATCGTAGATAAAATTGTTATTATGAGTACGGGTATATTATAATGGACGTAGCCAATTATTTCTTCTTTACTCGTTTTTGTTATATAATAAACGATTTTATTTTCGTATTATTTTTATGATTTATTAATTATTTTCTTATTTTATTTACTGCATAGGGGCCGCCAAATAATAATTGTACACAGGCGACCAAATATCTAGAACCGGCCCTGCTGCAAATGAAATACACACATGTTGGCAAAAGATACTCATCGCACTTTTACCAAACAAGTGGATAATGATTTGGAGTAACACATTTTTGGCCAAATAAAAGACAGCATTTTATATTCCCTGTACCAACATATATATCTATATAAATTAAGGGTATGTACAATTGTACATATCTACATAATGTGAAGTACATAACATATATCTTCTTTAGGTTATTTAATCAAAAGTATTACATTTAAGATTTCGGTTCCATATAATGTGATACAATTGAAAAAGGGACATTAAATGCAAAACATAATGTTAAAGGGTATGAATTGGGGAATTTTTATTTACTATGAGGGTACTTACTACATAAGTAAAATCTTTTATAAAAATGGTCGTGCCAGGTCAGTAGTAACCAATTCATTATGTAGGTACAAGTTACAATTGACCCTCACCCTATTGGTCTTTCTTATGTGGAAATGAAATTATAACAAAGTCTAAGACTAAATAAGTGTGCCTCAGAGATGGATAAGTGCAAAATTCCTGGGTTAACTTAACTGAAACAAAATTAATCTTTATAGCGTATTTAAAAGAAGTATCCCAGAATCATTATAAAATCTTTATCACAAATTTAAATGACATTGCAATTGTTAACTTTTACTAACATTTAGAATCTAGAATAGTATCCACTAGATCAGCATAAATATTTAGTTAACATAGATTTTGAAATACATATGTATAAATAATAAATATTTGCAAATGTTACGTATTAAGAATTTACTTTTGACTTATTACAAATGATCTACCTTTCAAACCATTTTTTTATACCTATATGATGTTAATTACGGGTATTATAATATTGGTACGGAGTTTGTAACGCCCCTTAATAGGTACTCATCGTAGAAAAAAAATTTCAAAACCATTGTCTTTCGTGATCAAGATTCCAGCCAAACGGCTAAAGCTAGAAAGCTATTGTGTTTGGAAAAAATCGGACACAAAATAGGGGAGGCTGTGGTACAGTATTCACCTAATTTTGAAATAAACCATTCATTTATTCAGTCGAAATGTAGAAAAAAAGAATATGACAACAATTATAGAGAATACAAAAATGAAGATTTGTTTCATAGACCAAAAAGTTGTACGACCTAGCGTTAAGGCGCTGCAATCAATTTTATTGATTTTCTAGGGTTTTTAATCATTTACTCGAAAAGTATTTAGATTACGGAAAAAATGAATATGACGAAAATGATAGAGAATAAAACAATAAAGATTTCAATCATAGACTAACAAGTTCCACGAAATACCGTTAGGTTGCTGCAATCAATTTTATGTCAATTCTAGGATTTTTATTCAATTTGTATTCAATTTACCCAATTATATTTATTGTACAGACAAAATAGACACGTACAAAGTTGTAAATAATAAAAAAATACTCATACGGGTATATTATAATCGGCGTAGCCAATTTTTCCTTCTTTACTGGTTTTTTCTCTTTTTCCGTCCATTTAATATATACCTATTGAGTCACAGAATATGTTCTGTTTTGCGCACCCGCAAAAAATCTACTTCAATGTATGTAAAAACTTAAGGGTTTGTACCTATTTCGTTCTATATATAGGTAATTCACTTCACAGTTCACACTTTACAATCACAAATCAAGAAGCTAGGAAATATTCTAAAAATGGTTGGGGTTCAGTTCATGTTTATAGTTCGTGGTTGAGCGTTTTGTTTTTGCAACGTTGCGTTGCGTGTGATCAACGTATTCAAGTTAAATAACGGTCAAATAAGTTAAAACCAAATCAGAAAATATACATACATATATTGGAGGATGTGTGATTCTAAATGTAATTTATCTAACTTCTGTCTGTTCTTGTTTATTATTTTCTTACACAATGGATTAGCATGGGAAGGTAATTACAAAATCATATATTATATAATATCATAACATAAATAAAGTAAAAACACAAAACGAAATATTACGGTTTTTTAACATCAAAAATAAATCAGCATGTAGTTTTATTTATGCTTAAAACACTATCCAAATGATATGAAATCGATATAACAGTTTACCATATAGGTAAGGTTACTTATATAAAAATATGAAGTTTTGAATCGATATGACTCTTACCTACATTTGTAGTATGTAGATATTCTTATTATATCTTTTTTTAGTTTGAACATTTTCAGAAAATTTTCATTTTATTCGTCTATATTTTTTTTAAATTATAATTAAGACATATAAGTTTGAAAATGGTTCCAAAAATATAATGCGTCTTTTTCAAAGTGGCGTTTTTATTTTTTAAAATTGTAGCATGAAGATTTAATTAGTAAAATAATTATTCTACGATAAAATCGCCGGACACAAAATCGTTCGTGTATAAATTTTGTAAGGCGAACAAAATTCGACGAACAATTTCTTAAGTGATAAATTGGATAGAGTGGCATTTTGCTTGCTTTACAATTTTTTGTCGGGAGGAATTTTGTGGGTTTACTGGAAACTAAGGAACTTCGGTGAAAGTTGCATCCAACTCTTATAATGTTCTTTAAGTGTTAAAAGCTAGCGGATTATGAGTGTGCTACAAAATGTTACCCATATACCCAACTTGTAATGAAAATTATAGGAGTATAGGCAGCGCGCCCCAGACACAAGTTCATTGTAACATTTCGATTAAAATTAACGTTAGAATAGATAATTTTTTTTAAATATTGAAGTATAATGTTGAGTGGAACTTACGTAGGGAGGGAGTTAAGTTCCAACTGTATAATTTTGACTCTAAATTACTGTCTTACACTTATAAATGATAAATTACTTGCATGAACATAATAGTTGTACATGACCTAATGAACACCTTTAAAATCGTTCACAGTGATTTTTACGCTATAGTTTCAACTAAATAGAGAACTGCTTCACCGAAACAGAGTTATTTAATTAATTATCTGTCGTTTATTAAATTTTCATGTCTTGTTGTTATTAAACTGTTATTAATTATGTATATCGCGCACCCCTAAGTTTTAGCACTTCAACCACCACTCGCTTGTAGCTTATATAGTAAATATATATTTATGTATATATAGAATATATATATATATACACCCACATATCTGAATTAAAATCCACAAAACGTTTACGTTTCATATGTACATACGTAGGTATTTTCAAAATATAATTTTGTTTATCATTATTTAAAAATTGTAGTACAAATATCTATAAAACGTATACCTACAGCTATAAAGCATTGCGTGTCATAAGATAAATTATGTAAGTCCTACAATCAGTCTGACAAGTTAAGTTTTTCCATTTACTTACTCTGATAATAAACACTATTAAATGTTCTTTCCTTGCATTTTAATTTACATAAAATAAAGACGTCTTTCGGTCAAGCGTGTTTCAAGTTAATAAAAAAAAAATATAAACATAGGTAGATTATTTGATATAGGTAGGAACCTACTTATAGGTATAAGTTCCATAAAACATGTAATTTTCATTTTCCCTAACATTATAATCAATATTTTTTTACATAACTGGCGAATCAGTGTTTAAATTACAGATATATTCAGCGTTTTTAGTTCTGATGTTTTACCCTCCACCTTTCGAATGCTTATTTTAGTTTATTATTATGCGTATGTATAAGCCTAGGTTCTAAGGGTAGTATTCAAATGTCATTTTTATGTTTTTAACAAGAGAAGAAACATAGGGTAAGGTAGAAATTATACCAGCTCTTCATTTGGCTTATAAAACACAATAAATATTAGTTTTGTAGGGGAAATAGTGGAAAAGGGAAGGATTTTATTGAAACACCCCCCATTTTTGTAGTTTTAGATTTCTGTTTTATAATATAATGTTCTCAATGGCGTAAACCTTATCCAAATATTTCACCGTTTTCAATTCTTGTAAGTCCACAACATGCTTCATGAGTTTAATACATACTGAAAATTGCTAGATTGCCCTGAGTATCGATAATGCCAGACACAAGTTGGTTTATAAGATGGCTAGCCTGAACGGTTCACTTCCTTTGTTTGTTAACACGTTTAAAAATAGTTTTGGAGCAATAATCACTTTTAAATAACAGTTTTACTTAATCCGGTTATTATTTTAATAACTATAAGTAAGGTACCTGCGGGTAATAAGGCCTACGAAGCCAAAAACGTCTAAAATGCGTGCCCATAAATTAAAACTCCACACACACACATTCGCTAGAAGTAGACAAACTGATTCGTGCATATTGTCCATCGGTTGCACCCCCCCCTCCGTCAGAAACGTGGTAGATATCGTAAACTGAACATACTGTCACTCAAATACTAATTTTTCTTAAAAAATTAAATAATCGTTTTTTTTTCATTTAAAGTATTTTTAAAAAATGTTTTTAAATTTTGAGTGCTGGCGGGTATTAAGGCCTATCATACATTTTCATGAGAAGTGCGTTAATTTATTAGCATATGACGTTGATGCAATT